>VUYV01000842.1:43693-106260 GCA_008711295.1 Anarhynchus alexandrinus | reverse complement strand
GGCTGAAGATTTTTGCCACACTTGTCTGTGTCTTGGGGACTCTGCCTCTACGGGCATATCATATCGCGTCCTTTCATCCTCAGCCAGGAGCACTGGAAAAGGATTTCATAAGCGTATGATGCCCAGATCTCTCCTTGTTCCCTCCTACCTTTCAACTTTGGTGCTTCTGCTGCAGTCACCATAGGCTCCCATCATCCGCAGTGGAAGGAGGAAGGCAGCTCCAGAGGGCAACTTGGTGCTCCAAAGACCTAACTTGGATGCCGAGTGATGGAAGCAGCCCGGACCTCCACATCTGCCCATAGAGACTGCAGTCCTAACAAACTGCAGGGTGAGAATTTAAATCTTTAACCTACAACACAGACAGCACAAGGCCAAAAATTCATCCAAATGAAGATAAGCTGATTTTTCCAGCATATTTCGTTGTGCGGAGCTGATGCCAGAGCACTCCTCTCTGCTGCCTGCGCCAGGGGTGAATTGTCCGGAGATGCCCTCAGAGCTCGCACACATCTGTAACGCTGCCAGCCACCGCCACGCGTGGAGGAGCCCCTTCTCAGATTGCACTAGGCGACATTTTAACTTAAACATTGTCATTTTGTTCCTTGCTGTCTCCTAGCAGGAAATTCCTTCCTGCGATTCCCCGTGATGCACTTAGCTCATCTGCAGGCTCTCATGAAGATTCACTCCGATTAGTTCCTTAACAGCAACTGTGCAACAGAAAGTCCAGATGCTAACTCGGATCGAAGAGCTGTCGCCAGGTGGCCAAGCCAGTATTTTTGGATAAGCTTATGGTCTCATTTCTGTTATTACCCATAGCCAAGATAATTAAGAATGGCAGAATAGATATATTTTTTAGATTGCATTTTTCTTCACTCATCCTCTTTTGCTTAATTTATGATTTTCAAAGACAGAGGCTGGTATTACCAAAGGCACCTTTGGGATCAGGCACTGAATTCCCAGTGGGATCTGATTCCCAGTGCTTTTCAGCCCTGTTCATAACACGGCTTGTGCATTTTACTTGAGATGTTTGCTTTTGCATCCAGGGACCCTGTGTCCACTGGGGTGGCAAAATGCTTCTATATGCTGGTATCGCAAAGAGTTTTCAAAGTTGAATAAAAATCACTCTTTCCTCTGATGTCTCTTTTGATTTGAGGGAAGCAAGTCTGTAATAACTACAATAATTATTTTTTTGCCTTACAATACGGCTTAAAACAGCTGTAAGGCAATCCTCTTCAAGTACTGCTTCCCTTCGAGGATGCTCAACACGTCTCATCGTAAAAGAAAACAAAACTGATTTCTGACAACTAAATTTGGTACCACCACTTACAAGGCGAAGGCTGTCCCAGCCAGCCCATCTCCTCTACTCCAGGCCATCCAGAAGCATCCTTCCCTCCCCTTCTCATTCGCTTTTCCACCAAAATAAAGCAAGTGTCAGTCTCCCCTTTATCGTTGTCGGGTGTAACAAACAGCGGAGAACGGGCTATTGGTAACTGCGTTTGCCTCACGTCACCAATTAGCCAAGGGGAAGAAGGTGCAGAACAGAAGCCAGTTTTGAGGCACGCTGCAGTGAGGCTTTTTCACCAGTGCAATCGGAAATCTCATCAAAACGAATTAAATTAAAGAAAAACGAGAGAAAATAAAAGCAGAGAATTTAAATAATTGTTTAAATTCAATGAAACCAACCGTGTCCTATATGTGATGTTGTCATGGATGGATATTGGCAAGATTATTTACAAATTTATTTTTTTGAGCAGCAGGTGCACAACATACAGACGGAGACATGGTTTTCGCATTGTATGTTGATTGGATGGCGTGATTCAGCAGGTAGATAAGGAAAATAAAGAACAAAACAGGAAACAAAAGAGAAAATGAGTAATCAGGACAAGCAAAAAAGGAAACTCTGAAAATTTCACTGGAAAAAAACTGTTGGGCTTTTGGGGGTGTTATTTTATGGTAATCATATAAATAAAAAATGCTTCAAACCAAAACAGATTCTGAGATCCTAAAGGTAACACAGACAGTGCAGTAGTTATTTGCATTTCAGTTTGTAATGCAAATTGGGAGACGATTCACAAACACTTCTCGGTATGTTTTTTGTATTTCCAGGCAGAGCAGTAGATGTCAGTTTGCCATACACCCATTCGGCCTCCTGAGGCCACCTGTGTCCGCAAGGACACCTTCTCCTTAATGCCACCTATTGTACCATTTTACTTCTGTTACCGGGAGGGTAAAAAACTGACATACGTGTTTTTGCCTAAGGAAATAAAAAAAAATTTATATATATATTCCACTGCATTCACAAAGTAAATTACGTATGACATGACTACAAAATTAAAATAAAGCAATTAATCAACACATTTCTTTTCCTTTTATCTTTACTTTTCAGTGGGTTAAAAGCACGGATGTGGCAAGGCTGGTGGAAGCCTAGTCTCTCAAGATGAGACCGCCCAGGGCGAGCCCGTTTATTTACCTTGGAGAACACTTACAGCTGGAAAACACAGTCATGGAGAAAAGCGGTGCTCCTGCAACTATTTGTGAGCCTGATCTCAAAGCCATCCCCAGAAAGCATCCCCTCCCTGCAAGGAGCCGGAGGGGTGGCTGTTACGGGGACAGATGCGGACTGACAGTCGAGTTCATGTGGTGGCTGTCACCCGGGCTTCTCAGCCCCAGAGACCCTCCTGGCTGAAGGAGTAATTAATAGTTACTCATTAAAAATGACCCCACCTGGAGTACTGCGTCCAGCTCTGGAGCCCCCAACAGAAGAAGGACATGGACCTGCTGGAGCGTGGCCAGAGGAGGGCCACGAGGATGACCCGAGGGCTGGAGCACCTCTCCTATGAGGAGAGGCTGAAAGAGTTGGGGCTGTTCAGCCTGGAGAAGAGAAGGCTCCGGGGAGATCTTATTGCGGCCTTCCAGTCCCTAAAGGGGCTACAGGAGAGGTGGGGAAGGACTTTTTACTGGGGCACGGAGTGATAGGACGAGGGGGAATGGCTTCCAACTGGAAGAGGGCAGGTTTAGATTGAACATTAGGAAGAAGGTTTTCACTGTGAGGGTGGTGAGGCACTGGCCCAGGTTGCCCAGAGAGGTTGTTGAGGCCCCATCCCTGGAGGTGTTCAAGGCCAGGCTGGACGTGGCCTTGGGCAGCCTGGTCTGGTGGGAGGTGTCCCTGCCTATGGCAGGGGGGTTGGAACTCGATGATCTTCAAGGTCCTTTCCAACCTAAACCATTCTATGATTCTATGATAATAGGGCTGAATGCATAATAGTGGGGCTGAAGGCCCAGAGAAGGACTAAGAGGGGCTGCCACCCCACTATCCCCATGGCTGCCCATCAGCCGAGCAGAGCCGGGAGCTGAGGAGGGCGAGTGGAGAAGAGAGCATCCTCCATTGGGGACACGGCTCTGAGCAGCGAGGAGTAAAGAGCCGCTCTCTTCCTGGGTTGTCCTCAGCTCCGTAAGAGGGTGCAGAGAGCTGCTGCACCCCCCGGCACGCACCCAGCCAGAAAGCTGCAGTGGGGTTAAGCACTAGCTGTGGGGTTTTGTGTGGAGCCGATGTCCATCCCGGTCCTTAACTACTACTCTCCCCTACCTGGAAAAGTAAAGGGCAGAAAACGGTTGGGCAGAGGCATCGGGATTAAAGCATCAAGGCCGTATGCCCAATTTGTGCTCTGCCACTGAGGCACCCACCGCTCCTCACGGCGGTCACTGCTCCTCGCAAACACGCTCGCTGGCACTGCATCCGCTCTTTCAGCCCTTTTCTACATTATTTTTTTTTAATTGGTTCTAAATTCTGGAAGCATTTAAGTGACTTAGGTGCAACTCCGGTTGAACAAGAGAGTCGGTTATATATTACAAAGATGGTTTAAAGTGGAACTCTCCCAGGTCCCACATGCACCGTGCCACTTGCCGGGCAGCGAAGCAGTCCTGGTGTTTCCCAGGCAGCCTTGGCACACTTTTGGGTTTCCCCATATTATGACCTATCGCGGAGCCAACAAGACGGGGCCGGAGCAGAGTGCTGGATCCTTCTGCTCGTTTTCCACCCTACGTGCTGCAGCCCGTCTGCGGGACTGGGAGCGGAGGAAGGTTCGCAGTGGCAGTGGAGGTCCCGGTACAAGACCTCCACGTGCCACTGGATGAAGCAAATGGACTGCTCCGGGAAAGACATGGTGAAAGCTGCCGTTATTTGCTGCCGTTAATGATTTTGTTTTAAGTGTAATCTTTGGGGCACCATTGCAAACTCCTACCTGTGTAATTAAACAGCAATTCTGAGATTTGGGCATCAGCATCACCTTTAAGCATACCAAGCCCCTGCCGCCTCTCCAGCGAGCTGTGCATGATGCCTTTGACCTCTGGGCCCCATCTGAGGCCAAGAGATGGATGTGTGCGGCTCAGGGGAGCGCACGCCGGTGGCCACAGGAGCCGTTCGGTGCGGATGAGTGTGCTGCCGCGGGTCGGGGAGGGCTGGAGAGACATCTGAGAGGAGCCGTATGAAAGGAGTCTAGCAAGAAGGTGGGGGGGACCTCTGGGCACTCTGTCTGCATGAGGAAAGGAGATGATGGCTACACAGAAACGCCGCAGAAGGGGAAGACTGAGAGAGAGCAGAGCTCAACCAGGTTCATGGACTGAGATAGAGGACCGAGAGGTCAGGGGCTGGAGTGGCACTGGGGCCATATGGCTCTTATATTAAAGACGTGTTTGTGAGCAGCTGTGTGTTGGACACAGTGCCAGGGCAAGCTGCTGAACTGCCTTAGAAAGTCCTCTCTAAGGCTTGACTTCATGGATCTAGTTACTCATAAACCTAAAGCCTCTCCATTACCACCTGGGAGGACAAGAGAAGGTATATAAGTGCTTGGGAGCTTAACCCTCTTGGAGTTTACCAACTGTTTTTAGACGTAATTCATACTACTCTTCAAAGGCATCCCCAAATTGCTGCTATTTTGGTGCTGGAAACCAGAGGAATTCCTGCAGAGCAGAAGGGTGATGCCGTCAGTCCCAGCACCTCTGAGGTTACTGCATCTGCCTGCGACTCACACGGGGGTATTTGGGAGCACATTTGCTCTCCAGCCCAAAGACCAGGAGAGGACTGGTGAACCTCTGCCTACGCACTAACCCTCCGACCCCCAACAGTGCCCAGGGACAGCTGCTGCTTCCAAAAACCTGGGGACACGCACATGCAGCTCCAGCCCTGCTGTGGCTTTGCCTTAAATTCAGTGATGTATCGCAGCCCAACCTGATGGGTCCGTAGCCAATTCCCCAGGTGCCGGACACCCTCGCTGAGGCTGGGACACCCCCAAGGAGCTGGGGGAACAGGCGGTGGCCCCTTAACCCAGCAGGGACCACCGCCTGCCCAGCAGGGACCACCGCCTGCCCAGCAGGGAATGGGCAACACTGATGGCTGCTCTGCCTGCAAAATAGCTGTACAAAGGAGGATTTTAATAAGAGATGTATGGGCTTGGTGTCGCGACGGAGACACCTTCCTGAAGGAGAAGGTACCAATCTCGGAGAGAGCACAGTGTCCCTTACTCCGTGTGAGGTGGCTGTGCTGCTGCCTCCCGGCAAAAGTGGACAAAGGAGGGGTGGAAGAGAAGCGTCACTCTCTGTTTGTGGCTGACTTGCAAATGTTTTCATGAATTTTCCAACCAAGGCAAAGGTTTGGGCGCCTGAGCCTGGCAAGAAAGGGTGTCCCACGACAGAGGGAGCGGAGGCGAGCAGCCGGTACCTGCCCCCGGTGCAGTAACGCTCCTGAGCATCCAGAGAAGTGGCAATCAGACCATGTGTTTGATCTGAGTAACTTTACCCTGGCTGCAAGCCATGCACTGAACACAAAAGGTAATCTAAAGTCTACCAGATAGGATTCACCAACTGTTAAATGAACATCATTCGTGCGGGGATTAAAACTTTGGGGGTTTATGTGTGGGGTTTTTGTACCAAGGAGTTTAGGTAATAATGCATTTTGTTAGAAACAGTAATACGGTCTTCACCACCAGCTGAACGTCCTGTAAAGAAGCCTGGGGAGCACAGTTCTTAGCACACACAAACCAGATCTATAAGCAAATCCCAGGGACTGAGAAAAAAAAAATTATGGTAAAATTCAAATTCATCACATACAAATACAACATCATCAGCTGAAACATGCATTGGGAGAGGAAAGGAGCAATTTCTGAATTGGATAATATCAGGCTGTCAAAGCTTGAGTCAGACATTTGCTGCCCTTATAGAAAAATCCTCTAGAATTTAATGGCAAGCTTGTACACTTCTTGTAACCTACAGGACTTGTTAGCAGGGAGAGAGCAGTCATTGTAAAGCTGGTTGGTGGTTTTAATAATTGCCCTGCAAAGCTTTTGCGCGCATAACAGAAATGCACCGCATTCCCCCAACCAGACTGTGCGGGATGATGAGTTTCTGGCCGGTTTTCGGTTCCCACCGCCTCTCCCTTCTCACCCCTCTTATCGCCTTCGCTCTGCCCCGTCACCACGACTGGGCAGGACCCCCACGGGACAGATGTGTGTGTGTGCCCTGCAAAGCACCTCACACGATAAAACACCCGTCCTCACCAGAATCCTTTTGCTCTTTTCCCCCTATTAAATTCAACGGGATTTTTCCATTAATAGGCAAAACCGGCTCGGGGTTAGAGTTGTTTGCTGAACGGGAAAGGGAGATCGTTCCCTGGCAGAGCCGCTAGCGCTGTCGTTCTCATCACAGCTTTTTTTTTTGGGGGGGGTGAAAGTCTTTGGGGCCGACAGCTGTGCTCATCTCCATGGAAAGAGCAGAGCTAATGGCAACGGGCTGCCGGGTCACCCAAGGACATCATCAGAGGATGAGTCCCAGAGGCAGCTGTAGGGAACCAGGCTGGTAGGGAGAAGGTGCAATGTCTTGACAGGGTACAGCTTTGTTGGTAAATGAAGCAAATTGAGCAAACTGTACTTACCGCAATCTCTGTTACTAAAATATCAGTAATACTTCCCAACACTGTTACAAAATCAAAGACATTCCAGGCATCTCGGAAATAATTCTGCCAAATGAAAACACAAGGGGGATAGAGGGATCCAAGGGTTATTTTCTCTCTTTTTTTTTTTTTTTTTTTGCAACACAGGCTTTTTTTTTCATTTGTTTGTTTTTTTAAATGCGCGCCATGAAATACAAGCATTTCACGTAGAGAGGAAACAGTTGAAAGTAAACGAGGAAGGCACATACCAGCACACCAAAGGCAATGATCTTCAGCACACATTCCATTGAAAACATGGATGTAAAGACAATATTCAGGCATTTCAACATTTCTTCATATGCTTCTGGAGCATCATAGAACTAAACCAGGACGGAAGAAAGGCTGTTACTGGAAGATCGCTTACAGAATAAAACCTTCCCAGCTGACTTGCCTGACTCCTGCTCATTTTAGTGCCAGATTTTGTGCTCGCTTTAAGCCAGACTGGGGTTACAGTACGGTTATTCACGCCACTCCAGAAGCACACCATTGCCTACACGCTATCTCAGTGGGGTAGCTGGGGATACACCCAGGATGGGGACACTGCTCTGGTGTCCATCTCCCTGTAAGCAGAGCATGGACCAGGAGGGAGGAAGGGCATTTTCCAAACCAGAGGACAAGGGCAGAACTGTGTTTTGTCCCAGCAGACCCTAAGAATACAGTGACCCCTTGACTGTGAAGATAATCTAAGCTTAGGTGAGGGACAGGAGGGGACATCATCCACAATACCCAGCCATCCACATCTCCTCCGTTTAGGCACCGTGGATCACGTCCCAGAAGCTTGACGCTGCTGCAAATCTGAGTGATTTCCCTGGGATGGCTGGATGCTGAACATCCCCAAGAAGCGACCCCGCTCTGCAGCAGGAGGCCCAGGCTGAGCCGGCAGCTCCAGACCTGCAGAGCCCAGCTCCCACCCCACTGGCCATACGCTGAAGGGGCTACGAGCCCAAACCAGTGCTGCGCAGGGGAATCCCACTTGCGGGATCTCATCGCAACTATACCAATTCCCTTTGGGGACCGAAGGAATCCCACAGGGCCTCTAAAAACAACATCAGGCAGTTGAGAAGTGGCGATCCCCCCCCAGCTCTCAGGTTGAGAGTACAAAACCTCTCCAGCAAACACCGCGTTCACTAGCCCAAAATTGCAAAGATTCAGTAACAGCCCACTAACCTTCATCATTAGGACAATGGTATTGAGTGCAATCATGACCATGATAAAATACTCAAAGGGAGGGGACACCACAAATTTCCACATCTTGTACTGAAAAGACTGCTTGTTCTGAGGCATGTAGCGGGTCAGTGGCTTGGCACTTATGGCGAAGTCTATGCAGGCCCTCTACAAAACAAAAACGGGATGAAAAGAATACAAAACCAGGGCTAGCAGTCTCGATCACTCGGGATATTGCTGGGAGAGCGAGCGGAGCATTTAGTGGAGGACGGTATTTCCGTTTCTCCCACACGATGCGAGCACTGCCCACCCCTGTAAAATCCATCCCAGGATCCCCAAATTATAATCACTTTTGGACACTCGCTAAAATATTAAACCCCCCCAACACTCCGATGGCCCTCTGCGATCCTCGGAGACAGCCTTCCATCCCAGCCCCGCTCCCGGTAGGTCCCGATCCCTTCCTGCTTAGGGAAGGGAGTTATAAATCCACAGGTTCACTTCAGAAAACACTCTGCCAATTCCTCCTGGTGTGTAATTGTAGAAACTGGAGGATTGGTAAAGATGTTACCTGTGTTTAAAAAAAAAAGTATTGTGAAACGCAGGTGTGTCCTCACACACAACAAAACCTGTCCAGCTGATAACATTTCATAAAACGCGACCTGAACTCAACCAATAAATTATCCAACAAATATCACTGGGTGATCTCTCAAAGACCCCCTTAGTTGGCTATTTCTGTTCACGTTATTATGAGTATAAAACTGCGCTAAAAACCGCTTTCTACCCATAAGAAGTTTTGTTTCTGGAGCATTTTCTCATCTTGGATTAAATTAGTGCACAAATATTTTCTGCTCAGTTGAAAAATAGCGTGGGTTACGCATCTCTAAACATTCTGCTTTATTTTGGACTTTTTGTTCAGATAGACAAACAATGCACTAATTAATAATTGACTAAAAAGTCATCTCTTTTCATCAGAAATCAGGTTCTGGTTTCAAAATAAACGAAAAGAGATGGTTCTCCTCACAAGAGGTCACTGAGGCTGTGGGACCCCAGATGAAGGATGTTGCGGATGCTAAAAATCTGCGTGGGTTCGGGAGGAAACTGGATACATTCATGGAAAAAAGATACACAGGTGCCGCTAACTAAAGGAAAAAAACACGGCCAACTCAGGAGGTTCCCGAGCTGCAAACGATGGCGTTTGCTAGGGCATGAAAGAAAAGCCTCACACATGCTTGCCCTGGTCTTACACCCTTCCCAAGGGATCTACTCCCAGCTGCCGCCAGGAGGACATCGCCTCAGCCCAGCG
Organism: Anarhynchus alexandrinus; assembly: GCA_008711295.1. NCBI lineage: Eukaryota > Metazoa > Chordata > Aves > Charadriiformes > Charadriidae > Anarhynchus > Anarhynchus alexandrinus. The sequence goes on along the minus strand of VUYV01000842.1, from coordinate 96,814 downwards.
CGAAGCCGGGCCGGTGAGAGGAGCGCTCCTCTGGGGAGCCGTGTCGGTTTGCTTTCCGACGACCGCCCTCTAAAAGGCCAAAGATTTCCGTCTCCTTTCCCACCTACACGCCTGAGCCGCCACGCGAGCCCCGTATTCACTTCGACGCGGAGGTGCGGTCCCTGGGGACGCGCGACAGCGCCGACCAACGCTCCGCATCCCGGGGCTCTCCCCGGGTTCCGCTTTTATGCAAAAGAAATGAAACACTCTGTAATTTGTTTGGTCTCTACACCACCCCCCCCTCGGGCAGCGGCTGCTCTAAAGCTTCCCCCGGCACGGGAGGGACGAGGAGGGGGCTTCCACGGGCACCGAAGTGCTCTGAGCCCCCCCCCCGGGCGCTAACTGCGGATTCAGAAGAGGCGGGTACCTCGTTTTTCTCGAGGCTGCACTCTGACATCACTTTATCTCCTTGCTCTTGGAAGGTGATGATGATTAACGCCACAAAGATGTTCACAAAGAAAAAAGGGAAGACAACAAAATACACCACGTAAAAGATAGACATTTCCATTCGGTAGCCAGGGCTGGGACCCTGTTCCTCGTAGGTAGCATCCACCGAGTGCTTCAGCACGCTGCAATCAAGGGCAAAGAGAGAAGAAAAGTCAATGAAATCAGCGTGAAGCACCAATGACACCCCCACAGTCACTCACTGGCCTTCACTCACGGGGAGGGTTTTCCACATATGCTCAGCTCGAACTCGCTCCCACCTCTGTGGCTGGGAAGGAGTTTTCCTTGAGGATATTTTTAGGGAAAACCTCGGGGTTTTTTCACCATTCTGCAGAATGGTGGAGATTTGCTGCGTACAGATCCACTTATCCCCCTGGCCGAGGGGAGAGGATACAGTCAGATCTGGCTTCTCTTCTCTGGTCAACGGGGATGAAGTAAGGGTGGGACAAGAAAGGTGTTGATGACCTCCAAGTAGGGGAACACAGCGAGGGACTGGAGAAGGGAGAGTGATGCTGTATGTTTTATTCTTTATTTTATGAAATAGCTGAGACATGGAGAACGGGGAAGGCCCACCACGGAGAAACCTCGACCGTGAATTGTACTCCACGGGTCCCAGCAGAAAAGTGTGCCAAAATAAAGTCATATGCTGAAGAGTAAATATAATTTTGGGACTGTCATACCCAGCGTACTTTCAGCATAGGTCACAATACTTTTTCCCCCTCATTTTCTTACATTCCCATTATCAGTTTTACACCTGAGGAAGGCGTGCAAATCCAAAAGACTGAAGCAAGAAAGCTAATAAGTACTGAAAACCGCCTAAGCATCCCTGTGCGAGCTCGGGAGAACGGCGAGAAAAACACAGAGCCCTTCCTGCTGATTCACCCAATGACCACACAAGGGAAAGCAAAAGCTCAGCTGCCAAAAGACTGTTCTTATTTCACAGGTCACCTGCCGTTTACGTGGCCCTCAGAGGGGTGGAAATGTGCCATTACCTCCGCGGTGGCTGACCCCGCCAGTCCCGTGTACTCACGTTGGCCACCCTTCGCCCGTGGAGACGGTGAAGAGCGTGAGCAGAGCCCAGAGCACGTTGTCGTAGTGGAACTCGTATTTTTTCCATTCCCTGGGCTGCGCCTCCACCTCATTTTTTTCATAATCGAGGTACTGACCCCTAGGAAAAACAGAGTTTCAGACCAAATGAGGGAATTAAACCAAATCAGCCATTTCGTATGACTCACTGAGGAGCACGGAAAAGCCCCAGCAGCAGAGTCCGCTTGTGCTATGTATTAGAGACAAATAGACAGGTCCTAGGTTTATAACAGAACTAAAGGCCATTTTTCGAGCCATTTTGAGCCGCAGGAGCTGAACCTGACATCTAGGAATGAAAGAAAATATAGTCAGGACTTTCATCCATTAGGCAAAACCAGCAACTAACAGCATGCTGGCCCCCAAATTGTCTGACCCCACAGAAAACTGTGCTGCTTGATGGGCAGAAGTCTCTGGCTCCTACTTCAAGGTCGGATCTAACTTCTAACTGGGTCCTGCTTTGAGGGGCCGAGAGCCCTGGCACCTGGAGAGTTCCCCTCCAACCTACGTTTTTCCATCATTTCACGTTTCTTTCTGTAATGTATCTGCCTTATTGCAAGGAAGAGCTGCAGTGACAGCCTCCGGGGCTGCTGCAGGCACGCGGTCCCAGCAGGGACGTGCCCTGCGAGGGGTGACGCGGGCAGACCCGGACGGTGCTGAGGATGCGGTTTGGCTGCCAAGAAAAAAGGCAAGTGAGGAAGATGAACACTGTGGTGAGTAAAGCACCTTGACAGTCTGCCGCAAAGGACGAACCATGACAGAGATTTTAAGATATTCAGATACTGACCCCTTTTTCTAGCTAATTAGGAGCTCTTTAACTTCCTACCGACTCACTTCTGATTAATCATTCATTATGTTTTTCTAAGTCATACGAGCCCTAAGAATCAAGGCAGCAGGTAGAAAAAGGAGTCACGCCATCCCTTCAAAAACCCTTGACCTTAAAATCACACCCCGGGGAAAGGAGCCTGCTGCCCTGGATCCTTAAGCGTTTGGGTAAGCGTTTGCTAGAGCAGAGTTTGCCTACCGGAGGCTCATCAAGCTCAGCAGATACCCAACTGACGCAGCTTTGGGACACCAAGGGAGCTGCTGCTGCCAGAGCGAAGTCGGGCTCCCCCCCCTCCAGCCCCCGTCCCCGTCCCTACCTGCAGTCCTTCTCCAGCTCCTTCGACTCATCGGTGCAGTAGAAGAATCTGCCTTTGAAGAGCTGCACAGCAATGACGGCAAAAATGAACATGAAGAGCATGTAAACGATGAGGATATTGAGGACGTTCTTCAGGGAATTCACCACGCAGTCGAAGACAGCCTGGGGACGGAGGAGAGCAAGGTTAAAGGGTGGAAAGGAAAGAGAAGTGCATCTAACGTCTTGGCATCTGGCATCGAACTACACTGGGGAGGAATTACCCAACCTATAACCCAGGGATGGTTTCACGGACTCGCCCACCGGGCGTTTGACCAAGAGTCGTGCTCCGGCAGTGAGAACTAACGCCGGCTTCTAACTTCTCCTGCCTCCTCGGCGAGTTTGGCTGTGCCACCGAATTTCCTGGCGCTGCCCGTAAAATTTATAAAGACAATCGCAGCTCGTCGAGACAAACGTTAGTCCTAAGCAACTATTTCCATGGCCAATTAGGAAATTAAAAACATGCTTGTGTTTCATTCATTCCCAATGGATAGGTAAAAATCTCATCAACTACGTTACTCGTTGATCATTACAGAATGCCAGACTGGTCAGGGTTGTAAGGGACAGCTGGAGATCACCCAGTCCAACCCCCTGCCAGAGCAGGGTCACCTACAGCAGCATTATGTGAACTGCTTTAATAATAAGGAAAATACACCAGCTACAAAACAACCAAATGCTTCGAATAATATTTTTCTAACGAACTGTCTATCAAAACTAAGTGTGACTAATCTAGTCAGCATATGTCACTTCTGCACTCCCTGCAAAGAACTTCTCAAACACGTTTATTATTTGATTATTAGTCACTGATTCATTGTTACAAGTAATTTGCAGTTTAATTTTAGTCTGAGAAGTTTGTCATAATAATAGAAATTGAGCAGTCACTGCCCAAGCGCGGGGTTTGTACAATACCGTTCCTGTTTCTCTGAATGGAAGTGAATAATTCACAAAATTACACTCCTGATGCAACCCAGAAATCCTGAATTAAAACACTGGAAATATCTCTAATCACCCCATTAATCTTGCTGATTGCCGCATACAAGACCACATCCAGGAAAAAAAAAAAAAAGGAAAGAATTTTGAAGACAAACCATATGAATATGACTTCTGCTTCACATACATATTTCTGAATACTTCTTTAGAAGTGGTAAAATTACTCTGCAAAATAGCTTGAAAATAAGGAAGACATTCAATAAAAAGCGAACGTTGGGCGTCTTGCAGTAGGACTGAGCTCCTGTCGACTGGTTTACAACCTTAGAGCTGTGCACTTCAAATTTCTAAACAAATAAAGACCATTTTCTACATTGTTCGACATTACTCTTCCTTATCTTTTGAGGTAAATTTAGGAGGCATAAAAATGCATAAAATCAACATTATTTGAGCATGAATTGTGGGTGAGGACAAAGGCAAATCTATCTAACAGCTGACCCTGATTTTTTACTTGCCACTATGTGAAAACAGGAATCGGCAGACGTCGTTTCACCATTGCAAAAGCACCTATTGCTTTTTCCCCACCTCTCAAAGAGAAGAGCCTGCGAGCAGGGACGCCACGTGAAAACCGTCTACAATAGGTATTCAAGAGTTCCCAAAACTCCGAAACTATTACATTTTATAACTCCTTCCGTTCTCTGCTTCCAGGGGCTGGCTGTACCTCAAAGCGTTCGTGAAATGGCGTTGAATAAGTCACCACAGGCCATTACACGTATTTTACTTTGCAATTTAGTATTCTAGAGATGAAAGGGTGCTGCTATAAAACCCGGCACTATATACTCTTTAATAGAAAAGATGAACAGATTAAAAGTCCTCATAGAGCAATGACATTTCTCTTTAGACAGACTGCGGAAAAATCTTGCAATATTCATGTTAAATTCTCCAGGGAAAGTCAAACACTCCAAGACCTATTTTCTCCTATATCATTTTTAAGAGCATCACTCTTATGAACTGTAATTTAATTTATTTGCATCTTTTTCTACTCTTTTTTTTAGAAGCTTGATTTTAATGTGGATTCACAATAATTCATACTATCGCACACAATGTTTGCAAAAGAAACAAGTGTTTGACATTTGCTAAACATCTGCACAGCTCTTTTTATAAATCTGGCAAAGAGATTAATAGCAACAAAATGAAAGGAACAGAAATAACTTGGATTACGTTTCGTCCGTCAGCTTCCACTCGCATCACTTGCAAACCTCCAGAGAAGGAAAGATTTGTGGTTATTCTCTAACCTTTAGTTTTGGTAGCCGTTTAATGGTCTTCAGTGGTCTGAGGACCCGCAGAACTCGCAGGGACTTGATTGTGTTGATGTCCTTGCCTTTGGTTCCTCTGCAAGGGATAAAAGGCACAAGAACAACAGAGGGAACAGTTTGGTCCCCAGGTCGCTAGCTGCAATATCCATAGGTACCCGCTGTGGGTTCGGTTGTGGAACTGGTTTGGGTTTGTGGTTTTTTACAGGTTTTGGGCGCCATCCTCACCACGGATGCAGACAGCACTGGTGCAGACTGCGGATGAACGCCCATCGGACGTACCGCCCAGGAGGAAGGCTGTGGGCAGGACATGGTCCTCGCAGCGTTCAGCCACACGTGCTCTCCAGCCTTCGCTCGCTTCCCGGCTACCCAGCGAGCATCACCCAGGAACTGGTGACCCTCCTGCCCCCACTCCCCACCCAGGCAACGGCCAAAGCCAGGGCAGCAGCACCCCTGGGCTGCGGCCACCAGGAGAGGAGGCTCAGTCCATTCATCCCAACCCCAGGCAGGAGAAGTGAGACAGTCACACGTGGCTCTGCTCCCTCCCAGGCACCTGGGCGAGACAGGAGGATGTTTCTCTGCGTGCTTCTTGCACTTCTCCAGCAGGGAGGTCGTGTCTAGACAAGCAGACAGTGACCAGAGGGAACTGGAGCCTTCGTGGTGAGGAACAGAGCTCTCCTGGGGACCAGAGCTGCTCCATGCCCGTACCCTCATCCTCAAGTCTCTCCTGGAAGACATGCTACCAAACCCATGCGGGAACATGTAATATGACGGCATATTACATGCCTGGAACAGTGCTGGGGCAACTTCCCACTTACGCATGCAGGTGCTGTAAGTCACATTTGGGTTTTACTTTGTGTTAAAACTGAGTGCAAGACTTGAGACCGTTCCTCTTGTTACCATTAAGAGGGTTTTTTTAGGGGAAGGACAAAGTTCCTTTCCTCGTGCACTTCCAAAATAAATATAAAAAAAAAGGACACAGTTACATCTTCTTCCAACCCAACAGCAAAACAATGACATTCCCCTTCATTTCATATGAAGTGAAAAATGGGATGAAAATCTTTGGCAGAGCTTTGTTCATGACAGTAGGTTTGTGTCTGAGACTGTATTGAAGTAACACAGGCGTGAATGAGTAAGATGTTGAACAGATGCTGATACACCTATTCTATGCCCTTCCAGTTTGCTAAACATTTCCCTTCTCCAACAGGAGAGCAACAGGAATACAAATAACCCGAGAGACCCACAAGCGCAGGTGGGGGACTGCAAACCTTCCCCCACCCTGCGGGCACCACGCTGAGGGATAAGCACCGAGAGCGGAGGAAACCACCCGGTTTCGTGGCTGGCTGACCCTGCTCAGCCCCGGAAGGTGTCTTTTTGCAATCTATCCACTTCTCAGAGACTAATGCCTCAGTCCTAACGCTGTGCTGCTCAACGCTAACACTGGACTGGAATCTGCAACCGAGAAACACATGTTCCTGTCTCATAGAATCATAGAATGGTTTAGGTTGGAAAGGACCTTGAAGATCATCCAGTTCCAACCCCCCTGCCATAGGCAGGGACACCTCCCACCAGCCCAGGTTGCCCAAGGCCACGTCCAGCCTGGCCTTGAACACCTCCAGGGATGGGGCCTCAACAACCTCTCTGGGCAACCTGTGCCAGTGCCTCACCACCCTCACAGTGAAAAACTTCTTCCTAATGTTCAATCTAAACCTGCCCTCTTCCAGTTTGAAGCCATTCCCCCTCGTCCTATCACTCCATGCCCGTGTAAGAAGTCCTTCCCTCCGGTCTCTTTCTCCAATTACCAGTCACTGCACTTGTCCTGAAATGCAATCAGCAGTGAGACACGGGGAATTTTTGGAGGGCCATGGGTTGTATGCCAAGGACTTATACATGGAACGCAAGTTGCCTTTGCACATGATTTAATAGAAACGGAGGAGAGGGGGGACATGGTGGAGATTTACCTCTCCTCTCCCTGTCTCATCTTCCAGGGCTGCTTTAGAGCCATTTTAATCCTCACTGCTGGCACGGCCGTAAATCCAGGCGGTCGAGCTGGTACTCACGGAGTTACAGGACTGATTTAATGCCACAAAATAACTACTCTACATTTAAAAGAAATAATTTTTGATTCTCATTAGAGACCCTTTAATCTGGTCGAGAGGAAGCAGACACTGCCAACATAGCTTTTACCGGCTTTCTCTTCGGGTTTTAGCATAACTGAAGATCTGGCCCATGTTTGGCTTTGCACACTTACTTTCCAGTCACCAACTCCTAGCGAGCAACGATCCTGCCACGGTCACTGCAGCCGTCTCCTTGTCACCATCGCCTCCAGCTGAGCCAGCCAAACTGCTGGTCACCTACTCCCCAGGCAGCTTCGCCTGATCCTTCGCAACGCCCTGGCCACAAAATCATTTGTTCAGCCTCTTGAGGAGGACAGCCAGTGGCAGGAGGGAGGCAGAAGGGGAAAGAGGTCACCAGGAGACACCACCTGGCTTGGCCAGCCAGCCTGGCCCTGTGGCTGATGGTCACCATCACCGTGGCCATCACCTTGGCTGCCTCTGCTGCTCCCTCTGCCCTCTCCCCTCTGGACGGCCAAGCAAATCGCTCAGGTTGCTCCATGTTGCCCGGCCATTTGGGGTTTAGGTAAATGAGGAAGCCAGGGCAGAGAGGGTGAAGAGGCAGGAGCTGAAGAAAGTAGAGGTGAGAGAAGAGTGAAGGCGAGAGGGTTAAGGGACATCTGGTTGGAGAAAATAGGAGAAAAAAAAAGATGTGGGAGACCTTGGCCCAGAACTATATCCAATTCTCGATTGTTTGTGGCCCCGTTTCTGGTTTGGAGATTAGCACACAGCCCAGCTTAGCGGCACAGCCACCGGCAGGTAGCAACTGAACTGATAAACCTCAACAGTCCTCACCTGGGCTCAAGTGGAACCACAGAATATTTCTGCATGGTGTCTTCCAGTGCTCCTGGTTCCAGGAGACCTGAACACCTATTTACTATGCCGCCATGCACTTGCATTAAATAACAACTGTACTAATAAGGCCTCCTGGAAGGGAAGTTCAAGAGGAGACCAGAGCGGCTTCTCGGCTCTGAAGGAGGGAGCTCAGGTCTCACAGGGCTGGCACCAAGCCCGAAGCCACAAACTCTGCGGACTTCATATTTCTAGGAAGGTTAAACAACCCTCCTGGGGACTTGCGAATAGGTGGGGCAGAACAAATCCTTCCTCCCGGGCCCGTGAGAGGAGAAGGTGGTTCTCCCTCGCACGGGGAGGAGTGCGGATGACTGCACTGAGAGCTTGGAGGTGAAGGGCGCAGAGCTCCGGTCCTACAAGATTCCTTCTGCCTGAATGAAGGACACTAAGAAAGGTTGATTTTATATTTAATTTTTTTTTCCTTTCAGGCACCTAAGCAAATAAAAAGCGTGAGCCAATTAAATGTTAATGGGATTTATGATCTAAGCCACCTAGAGAATCCTGAAAAATCATACTTATTTCTTGTCACAGTAAGGTTCCTGCTACAGGAGAAAGCTTTTTCAATGGACTGGTCTTCTCTGAATGAGAGTGATGCAAATCGCATTTTAATTAAATGGATCTTCTGCAACTCATTCAGCCTGTCAAATAAAATCTTAAGGGCTGGGTTTGGTGTTTTTAAGAACCCCCTCTGCCAATATTGGGTTTTACACCACTCTAATGCAAAGCCAGATGTCCCACAAAATAAAAGGTGGAACCGGGATTCAGTCAAAAGGTGTATTCGAGCACACATTTGACCAGAATATTTCTCGCAACAAAAATAAATCGCTATGGAAGGACAAGATCTTCGGTGACTGCAGAATAACAACTACAAAATTCAGAAAAGCTACGTAAGAGCAAGCAGGATAAAGACAGACAGCGAACAGAAGCCCAATGACTTAAAAAAATAGAACACCATAAAGGAAAAAATTGCAGTAGGTCAATTGTGGTTGCATTAGGCCAGTTCTGTTTTGTTTTTTTCTGGGGCAGTTTGCTGCTCATTTATTTAAAACATTTAAAATATTTTTAAAGAGCTTTACATGGCCTTTCTTCCTTTAATAAATAAAAGAGCCTTTAAAAAATTAATAGTTCTTTAAAATGGAAGCTTCTTGTTGCTGTTGCTCCTGCCAGCAGCTCTGATTTCGCGTAACGTGGGCCTCTTAGAGTCACGCCATCAAACATTCAGAGCGCGGTGGAGTCACCGCCTGCCGCCGTCCCCGAAATCCCCGAGGCCCGGAGCCAACTCCCCCACCGCAGAGGAAACGAGGTCGCGCAGCTCTGCCCAAGCACAAAGCCACCTCTCTTCCAGGGTCTCAGTGATCGGGTTTCCTAGACAGAAGACGGAAACTAGTACCCAATTTTCCTGGAGCACATCAAAGACCTTTCTTTGGGTCCTTTTTATGGCACCGCTGGGTTACCCGCTGCAGAGGAGCCCACCCCAGCTCCTGCCCTGCTGGGGACCGCCGCGTGAGACCACGCGGCTCTGCCACCCCCTCCGTCCCCGCAGCAGAGCTGCGCTGTACCGCGCCGAGGACAAGACCCCCACCGCCCTGCAGAGGGTTAAACGCAACTGTTGCTGCCTCCTTCTTTACAGATTGCCCCTGCCAACCTCTGGGAAAAGCTCTCTACGCTCTGTTTTGATGTCAAAGACTTTCCACCAGTGTCAGGGGCTGACAGCCTGAATCCCAGCTGGGTCGCATCGCCCCGACCCCACAAAATTAGTCCTGAAGCTTCCAGCACTGCTAATGCACTTTAGAGGTGCAATCCTCTGAACGAAAGCAAAACTGCTCCTTTAAACCTAGTTATTAAGATTTTCATTAATGGCAACTCACACATTAACGACGTACCCACTAAGTCGTCCCTTCAAATCTTTTTGGTACAAATATATCTGCTTGTTATAGTTTCTGACTCTCTGGTCAAGACTCTCCGGTCTACTTGCTTTCCTAGTCTGCGTCTATCCTCTGCCTAAAGACAATTAGGATGAATGAAGATTGTTAAGGGAAAATAGGTTTCACTGAATAATGAGTAATAAAGGGACAAAGGAATCGATGCAATGGGTGTAACATGGGTCGTTTCCACAGTGGCAAGTGTGTGTACACAGGTTTGACAGGCATAACAGTGCAGCAAGAGACAGGAATAACATATTACCCCATGAAACTCCTAGAGAGAGATTCCAGCAAGAGGAAGACAAAGAAAGAGCAGAGTCAATGACAAACAGAAACATAAGGCTGTACAGTGCACCCCACGCGCGTCCGGAGACGCGCCGCCGGCAGAGAACCCCATCCCCTGTCCCACACCCACCACCTCAACCTGCCCCAAACCAAACAAGCAAGGAAGCCACAGCGCGGCTCTGCGGCGCGTACCCGCGCGTCCCCCGCCGCGCGCCAGCCCCGCCACCGCCGAGCAGACGGGGCAGACACACCATCGGCCTCCCGGCGCCTCGGGAGGGGATAACTCCGACTGGTTTGGCAAATGCCGTTTGCTTTTTTTAAGAGAGTAGCGTGAAACTCTGTGCGGCTGAGCCACCTTTCTGTCGTTGGAAATGTGAAACCGCAGTCTCTCTGCTGCTATTCATCAGCTATTTCCGTTGAATGAGTAAGATTTTACACCTGGGGCTGATAAATTTTGATGACAAATTTACTAGCTTGCTTTAAGCCCCTCTACTTCTATTTCCCTAAAGACTAAAATACGTCTGTATGTTTGTGGCATGTTTATCTCTAGAAAAAGAAAGGCATTTCTCTTTGAAATACAGCGCTAAATGGAAGGCATTATTTTATTATCATCATCAACAGCATTGTTAATGTTTCTAGCATCTCACTGGGGGCCTTGCTTTAAAAAAAAATTGGTTTTGAACTACAGTCAAGCACAGAACAGCTTCTGGAGAGCTACAGGCGGAAGGTAGAGTGATAGCTGGTTTGAGAGGCTGAGATGGATTTTATGAACCTTGCAGCAGTGACTGATACCATCTCGTACGCCTAAACAAACATCGGCTGGTGCAGTATTCCAGATGGAAGCGTTTCTGGGAGCTCTGTTTTCCCCAGGTTTCCAGTGACACGGAGATTCAGCAAGAAGTTGATTTGCGTCACCTTCACTGGACACCAACGAGGTCAAAAACATACATGAGAATTAAATCACACCCACTGAGTGGCCATCGTGTATTCTTGCAAACAGAAACTGGGAACAGCCACATTAAATACACTTTTACAGTGACACTGATGACGAGTGACAGGACTGCAGCGTTCGCTAGAAAAAGCCCACTAACAAAACAACGAAGATTACCCAGTTTATTCTCCAAAAGCTCATTCTCAGGGTTATCAAAATTCAGCAGGCTCGGTACGTCCGTCTGGTTTAACCAAACAACTCAGTTGAGCCGAGGACATGACTATCTATCCAATTTTCACCTGAACAGTCTGAGATTTGTTAGTATTCATAACTGGGAACTGGATTTCCTGATTTCCCGCTCTCGGATTAGACCAGAGACGCTGCAAGGATTCTCCGACTGAAACGCGGGCACGCAGCAGAGGTTGCAGCGATAATAAAAATCACGGCAGAAATTCAAATTTTTCCAAGTCTCAGAAACAGGTTTGAGTCTCTCTCATCTGGGGGGCAGTAAATAGGCAGGCGGGCTTTATGCATTCGCCTTCTGTAAATCCCTGCACAATACTTACTGGAAGAGCACGTAAAATGGAAGCAGCTTGGGGCACGCTATTATGAAGCACAGTCAGGGGATGTACAAGTAATTTATTTAGAGGCTGATGAGGTGCTGTTAGATATTCATGGCCCAATGCGAGCAATAGAAAACCTGAGCACAAAGAGACTCGGAAGGATTAAAAATTATTCATTTTAATCCATAACTTGTCCAAAAGAAAACAGTGTTCAAAGAGAAGATGTTTTAAAGGCAAACCCTGATGTTTGTTCTCACAGCAGACGGAGTCGTGCTGACAAAACGCCCCTTCTCCCAGTCTGCCTTGAAAGTTTGAGTTCTTAAAGGAAAAAAGAAATTCTCAGTGAAGCCCAGACTCGGGTAATATTGCTTTGCAAACTAATACTTGTGATTAATATTATTTTACTTTTATATCTCTTCAGTTCAGAGGAGCTCTGTTAACTTACTCAACTTTTTTTCAGGAAGTTTTTGCTTAACGCAGTCTGACCATTTCCAGTTCCGAAAGATGTTATGCTGATATACATGTGGGGAAACTGTGCCACACAGGTGCCTCGTCACTTAAAAAGCAACCTGGTTTGGGATGCCAAATTTTAGGTAAGCAAGACATTGACCAGACCAGCTGACAACCTTGCTTACAACAGAGCACTTCGTTCCTCTGAAAAGCAAATCTCTAAGGAATAGGGACAAAGTCTCTAAAGAGAGGAGGGCAGCGTTCCTTTGAAAAACTTATATTGGGCATGACTTGCTCCAAGGTCTAAACAATTCTTCGGTGTAGGATTGGGCACAGAAAGCCCAGTCCTCAAAAAATTGCCACTGTCACCTCCACTGAAGGACAGCGAATGATGTGGTTTGATCATCTCATCATTTACAGGGAGGCTCTGGTCAGAGCCGAGAAAAAGGTAGAAGTATATACCAATTCTTTAATTCTATATGTCTTACGGTGCATTTCCCCCGTTGCATCTTTAATACAGCCTATTTGGGAAAAGGGGAAGAAAAGAAGCCTCACTCCTCAACTGCCTCAAAAATCATACCAAGAGCATCAACCCCACCTCCTTCTGTTGAACCACTCCATGGTCAAGTTAGCTCAGATGGGTTTTTTTCCAGAACTTGCCGTGAAGAATAGAAGATCTAAAATACACATCTCGCAGCCCTGCTGTGAAAGGAATTTCGACACCTCGGAAGATGAAAAACTCCTGAGAAATATTCCAGGCCAACCTTGCCAGAAAGGTCCCAGCAACTTTTTGTGCTGTGAGGGGCACGGCGGTACTTTCCATCAGCAGAGCACGTAAGAGGAGCAGTGGCTGTGGCCGTCTGCCTAAAAAATGACTGCCGGTCTAAGATATCCAAGACACGCTTCCGCAGTTCCTTGACAAAGGTGAATGCTTTTTCTCATTAGCAAGTAAAACACTGCTAATTTCATCGCCTTCTCTAATCATCATGTCAACAAACAGGTGAGTGGAGTTTGGGCATGGGCTGCTAAATGTTCACTGTAATTACTCAAGGCTAATTTAGCAGAAGATTAATCTGGCCCAGTCCTGTAGCCTGTTTCCAGGTCATCTCCTAGAATTTCTCAGGAAAGCATTTGCAATACAATTATTCCGTGGTCCAGAACTACAAGTGGAAAATTTCTTTTCACCATCCAGCCCTGAGCTCCCCGAATTCTGAAGAACCTGCATTGCTCTTCCTCTGGTCTCTTCTGAGAAAAAATGGTCAAATTAAAAGCTAATCTTCGTTTTTAAAAAGCAATTCCTCTCTGTCTGTTGCTCAGAATCCTCCATGACATTAAAGCAGCACATGGAACGTTATTTAATGTCATAAATAGAGCGCTGTGATGGAGGGAGGGAGCAATTAGCCTCAGAAGTAAAACTCTCCGGCAATGCAAATACTGTGAATGAGAGAGGAGGAGGAGAAAGAAATACCAAAGGCATATGAACCAGAAGTATCCATGACTCCAGAAATAACGTTGTGTAAGGGGTTCACTGACTCATCAGCCGATTTCATTAACTATTTTTTCATAGTAAGAACAATTTTTAAAACAATTGCCTGAAGACACTGGACTGCCACAAATTTTTATAATCTGTCCTTGAAAAGAACTTGGCCAAACAGTCACAAAAATCTCGAATGAACAGTGAATGGCCTCACCCTAAAGCTGGGAGAATTTTCAAGATATTCTACAACACAAATGTAGGGATTTATTTTCTTCTTCCCTCCAGCTACAAAACGATAAAGGGCAAAAACTGAACATTTTGCTGAGAAATGGAGCCACAAACACTACGCTTCAGCCAGCTCTGTGCCAGGGTCCTGCCTCCTCTGCAACTTATTTCCTACAAATGGGGATATTAAGGAAAATGTACTTACGAGAAGGCAAATGCCACCAAGGCCCCACTGACCACAATGAAGTCCAGGATATTCCACAGGTCACGGAAGTAGGAGCCAGGGTGGAGTAGCAGCCCCAAGTCAATCATCTTCAGAGGAAACACACCAAAAGAAAGAGTTTTAATAAAACAAGGGCCAAATCAACACCACTAAGGTACAGAGGAAAGTCCTTGCTCAAATGACCCTTGCAAACTCTTCTTCAGGGCTTCACAGCAGAGGGGCGACACCTCGATGCTTAGGCAAGCTGCCCAGCTCCAGTAGGCACCAACCGAAACCAAAGCTGAAGCCAATAAACCATAACCAAAAGCCCAAGAGATAAAAGCACTAACTGCTACACAGGATTCTTTGCCCAGACACGTGTTAATTTATGGGAACAGCAGTCGGTCTGAGAAACGTCCAAATAGTTTAATTTTATCCTACCCCAATCCTACCAGATTGGTAGGAATGAACAACTGGAAGGGTATTACACCATAAAACACAGAGAGGAGGGGGAAGACCCACAGGTAATCGCCCCAGCCGGAGGAATGCGCTGCTCCAGAGCACTTGCTGGGAGATGCTGCTCAGCGCGGCAGCCTGGCGCGCTTCTGCGCGGGACCGTGTCTCCTTACGGTGCTGCCAGTGCAGCTTCTGGATTTGAGCCTCAAAGTGCCTGCTAGACGTTTTATCTGCTTTCCTGAGAGCTCTACAACTGCCCATTTAAGGTTGCTTTCCTCACCTAGCTTCACATCCCTCTACTGAACAAACAAGGGAAAATCTGTTTTTTATTCTGCATCTCGCTCTGACACTAAAAACCAACTCCGCCATCACTCCAGGGATAAATCCTGACTTTACGAGAACTGTGCTTTCTGCAAAGTTCCTGCCCCACAGGTTTAGCAAAGCCCATTACCCTGCTGGGTAAAGTAAAAAGACAAATCCTTAACTTTTTGAAACACAACAAACCAGGAATCAGTCGCTGGTAATGCTCCTGATCGGCATCACAGGGAAAGGGAAGAATCCGACGTGTCTCAGTACGGGCTGTCGGCTCCCGTGTCCTCAGCCACGCACAGACATTTCTGCACTCACGTGTCTTAACCTCTTACACAACCACAGCCACTAAAGATATTCCCATTCTCCTCCATAAAACGTGAGATTAAAGACAGCAGGAGAGCTGCTACAGAAAGGCCTCTGCTGTGCACTGGCTGCTTCCCAGTGCTGTTCCATCCCCACTGCCGCTCCGGGCGCTGCGGGAAGCCCTCTCGTGTTCCTCCCTCTCTCCAGCTGCCCAGAAGTAGGAGAGCGTAAATCTGAAAGGAGAGGTGAACCTTCCTGCTTGGAAAAACTCTTACCTTGATCACCATCTCAAAGGTAAAGACGCCCGTAAAGATATAATCCAAGTACTTCAGAGCCTAAACGGGAAAGAGAAAAGTGTATTAGGGGAGACTGCACACTGAAACAATCTGCACATGAGCAAAGAGTAAGAAGTTGGTTCTAGCAATGGTCTGTTTGCTCCAACGGGTCAATGTCATCTGATGGGAGGCTTTCAAATCGGTTAGGCGCAGACTTGAATCATCTGATTTAAGCAGCAACGTTTTTTCCAGTCCTCGCCAGACTGCGGTGTGCGCGCCCACGGGTTGCTCCAGCGCACCTGCGTATACGGCAGGTTTAATAAATGAACATTTCAAATCAAAACATTTAAATATCCTTTCCTAAAGAGCTTATTTGCCAGCGTCTGTGGAGCAGCCTGGGCTTCTCTTCTGCTGTAGCTGATGACAGTATTATTAAAGACCTTGGGAGAGCAAGAGAGTGATAAAATCCTTTTTGAAAACCTGATTCCACAGTTATTAAGGGTGAGGAAGAGAGATTGCTCGTAGCTCATTACTGATACAGGGATTCGTGGATCCTCCTCTGGAAAAAGCTAATAATGACCCGATTCAGAGGCAGGAGCCCAGACCAGGCAATTCCTGCTCGGACCTGGTCTGCTGACCTGTGCTCTGAAGCAATTCCGTTCCTCAATCCGTTTCAGGGGTGGATGAACACAGACTCCTCAGTACACATCCTGGTAAACGCCATACCAGTCTGTTCAAATCTCTATAGATCTCTTAAGTTTTAACCTAATTCTGTGGACAGGATGCACCTATTCAGTCAAATTCGTATGATTATACATATCAAATGGAACTCGATGATCTTCAAGGTCCTTTCCAACCTAAACCATTCTATGATTCTATGATCGAATGGATATGAAGTCAATATAAATACCACACTATATCCACACACTGCAATGACCTACACTGAAGAGTCCGGAATTAGGCAACTGCATCTTGCAATTTCTATACCTAATCTTCAGTTCTGTAGACACCGTGTCCGTGTAATGGCAACCAATGTCCTCCTGTGAATGTGCGTGACAAAGGACACCCAGCTGTGCGCTTCACGAGCGCTGCTGGGCTGCATGCTCTCGTGTGGAACGTGGCACACTCCTCCTTCTGCTCCTAACAGCACCCAGCTGGGAAGTCTCTGACTTTGGTTTGACACTCATGGATAAGTCAGTTTTCTACTAATTCTAGGAGGTTGCTACTATGCCCCACCAAGATAAAAAGCCATATCTGGTTTTACTTCCTCCGGCTCTGCTCTAGCAAAAAGAGGGCACCTTAGGACAATGTCAGCCCTGGCTTGTGACTGGGGACGCCTTTCCCACCGTGGAATGGTGCGTAAGCTTCGCAGGCTTCTTCCACATGAGCTGCACCGGCCAAACAACCAGTGATTTCCAAGTTCTCAAACTTGGATGTGGTTGAAGCAGCAGAAAGGGACAGGAATTGTGAGCATTTTGATGGTGTAACAAGCTAATTTGAGTATGTTATTAAGGAAAGCTCCAGTTTTGCACTGGTCAGTGCACCGTGTTATCCTTTGGAGATGGGAACGGACACGCCATGTGCGTAACTGCTGGGAGAAGCAGACCAACTTTATTCTGGCCATGTTGGTTGGTACTCACATCATTCCTCGGTGACTCGGCTTGGACGGGGTCTTCTGCAGCCAGGGCGATGCTGCTGAGGGCTATAACTATGAGGATGACCATCTCGAAATAGCGCAGGTTGACGATGTAGTGGAACAGACGCCGAATCCTGCGAACAACATGAGCACATGGAAGGGCTATCGCAGGTGCTGTAAGTTGAGCACTGGGGTATGAAAGACTGGCAGAAGGACAACATTCATCAGGAATAGCACCTTTAGGATTCCCAATACAATAATAGTAAGAAAATAAAAACTAGGATCAACAGCTTTAAGCTTTAAGCTGTGGTGAGATTTAAAGACAGACATTTAACATCTCTCCACTGCTCTCTACCCCTCTGCAAAGCAATGACATCCATCTATCAAAAGGCCATTGAGACCTTTCAGGCATTCCAACTCAATTCTACAAATTATGTTTATATACCCCCAATCTTTTTCACTTTGAACTCACAAGCTAAAGTCCTGCGAGTTCAAAACTAGTTTTGAAATCCTTTTAATATCAACTAATCCCTTTAAAATTGAGATATTTGCTATGCGCTGTGAGACTCATAGCTGAAACTGAGCTTCACTTCCAGCAATCTCTCTCTTGCCAAATACCTCTGCCTGCATTTTATTCTAGGCTATGCTTTATAAGCTGCACAAACACTTTACAGTAATATATCTGATTACCTTAACCTAATCTTTTTCTTCACAAATTGTGTCCAAGAAAAGTGACAAATGCTTCAATTTCTAAATAATGTAAAACTATTCACAAATATCAGCTAATAACTCTATCTGACCACAATTCACAAATACTTAACTGCACAGAGAACTCTGTGTTTGCACCATATTTGTCAGCTGAATAACGGACTTAGGTTCTGCCCGAGAATCAAATTATATGTGTAACTTGCCAACAACCTTGTTATCTGAGAATGTAATTCAGTTACTATATCACATTTTCTCTAAGCAAATATCTGAACAGTTAGAATTAAAATTTATTTTTCACATTCACTTATATATTCATTTTCTCTGGATTGCTAATGGATTCAGAAAGAAATGGAGTCACAAATACCAAGGAAGCAGATTTGATACAAAATAACATGAAGAAAAGTGCTTTTGTGGATCCCTTAACTCTGGTTATCAATCTGACGGAAGGGGATTATCATCTCTGTGCTCTATGAATCCATAGAGAGGAAAGGCTACGTTTTCAATAACATTTGTAACCATAATTCATGCATCAAACTCAATTCATCAAAGAAATAACAAGTCCCTATTTTCAGATCTTCCATCGTGCATAACCAGCAGTGAGATGCAGGAGCGTTTGTAAACTGCCGGCGGTGTCTGAGAAGCCCTTTTAAACACACGGCTGTTTTGAGAGGGTGGGGGGCACTTGGAAAGGAACACATTTCATTTATGCTTCCCAGAAGTGTTTTGCCCAGCAGCAGCGCCCAGGTCACGCATCCCCAGCCGGGGCTGGAAGGGAGGCGGTCAACAATGGATGTGTCGAAAACCTTCACCCCCAGGAAAGGTGGAAGACCTCTCTTGAGAAGTCAACACCAGCCAAAACACCTGAGGGCATCCAGCTGGGCCTGCATCTCACCCAGAGGAAGAAAAACAAGTTGCTGACATTCCTAGATTTTGGTCTTCATCTTGTTATTTCCCCTTGGCCCTGTGTTATAATTCCTTTGTTTTTAGAATGGTCTTTCTTTTTTCAATGGTCCTTTAGTATAGCTTTCCAGGGAGGGGGGGGGTGTGCTGGAGAAAACTGCAGGGTGACTGAAATAACACAGCAAGTCCCAGACTATGAGGCTCAGAAGGTCATAACTGCGGGATGAGGTGAGAGAAGACAGCATACATATGAAACAAAAAAGTCTTACTGCTTCTCTGTCTGCCCAGTCCACTCCTCAGCTCAGACCCTTTTGGCCTTGGGACCATCTAAGCTTTCCCCTCTGCACTGCTGCCTTTAGCATTTTGCAGCTTACACTTGGTTTTGGTGGCCATCACTCCACAACAAAAAGACTCGAGCTACCAAATATTAGGGAAATACTGTTTCCTTATCCAACCAGTGAGGGGCCAAGCTCCATAATTCAAATTTGAAGCAGAAAGTATAATTACACTATAAGTGCATCTCATCTTAATCATATAATCATAGAATGGTTTAGGTTGGAAGGGACATTGAAGACCATCTCGTTCCAACCCCCCTGCCGTGGCCAGGGACACCTCCCACCAGCCCAGGTTGCTCCAAGCCCTGTCCAACCTGGCCTTGAACACCTCCAGGGATGGGGCAGCCACAGCTTCTCGGGGCAACCTGGGACAGTGTCCCACCACCCTCAGAGTGAAAAATTTCTTCCTAATATCTAATCTAAATCTCCCCTCTTTCAGTTTGAAGCCATTCCCCCTCGTCCTATCACTACATGCCCTTGGAAAAAGTCCCTCTCCAGCTTTCTTGTAGGTGCTCTTCAGACACTGGAAAGCTGCTAATGCTCTCCCCTCAGCTGCCTTTTACGTGAATTCAGAGGATGTATTGCCTTACTTGAACTAGGACAATGCTACCGCAGTGTTCTGAAAAGGGAAAACTTTCTGGGCTTTCAGCTCAGTTGTCCTAAAGCACCCTGAGGTCTGCCGGGCAAAGGGGAAACACGAGTGTCTCTCGTGGGGCTGAGACAGAAGGGGCACATGTTGAGTCTTAGTTTGTTTCCTTTGGGGATGAGGTTAGATGAGCAGTAGTTTGGGGTCATTCCCCCTCTCTATCCGCTGGCATTGACAGACAGTCTCTAAGTTCTCCCACTGAGGAATTCCTTCTGCACTCACAGCTGTACCGTCTGGGAGCATGCAGGGCCGTAGCCTGAGCCACGCAGCTGACACCCGCGTTAAAGAGCGCATCCAGCCTGCCCACTGCCCGGGGTGCCACGGCGCCCACCACGGATGCTTTCCTCGTGCCGAGGGTGAGTCCCCGGAGCAGCCCGTTTTGCTCCATCGACTGCCCAGGCAGCCAGGATCTCACCGCCCCGAGCAGCAGGAGGCGTAGGACCACTCATTCTCGAACCCAGTTGCCAAAGGAAGGGCCTGAGTCCACCTCGGGTGTCTGAGCGTGCAGAGTACGACCTCGGAGAGCATCTGGGCTCTGCAACAAGGCTACCTGCGCCGGAGAGAAACCATCACACCTGCTCCCAGCAGATCCCTGGCCTGGCAGAAGCTTCGAACGCCCTCCGTTGCCCTAAGTTGCTCCTTAAAATGACTCACAGGCCTTCACGCTACGTTTATCACAACCCCCGCTGCTCTCGCCTGGTCCTGCAGCCCTTCAGAGCGACACAGTCGGTACGTAGAGGCTCTGAGAACAAAGCTCCCCACGAGGCAGAGACGCCTGAAGCGGAAGAAATGCTGCAATCCCAGCAGATCCCCTGAGCCGTACTCTCAGCCTCGGCAACTGAAAAACAGTCAGGTTTTCCCAGAAATTCAAAGTTTTCAGTGCCGCGAGGGCACTAGCACGGGAAGGAGCAGGAGTTCCAGCTGAGGAACCTGCAAAAATTTGCTGACATCAAAACCAGCCCCCAACCTGCTGCTCCTGACAGATGGTGCCTTCTCCCAGTGCTCGTCCGCACTCCCACCCGCGGGCGATCGCCAACCCAGCAAATAACTGCCCGCCTCGCCGCCAGCAGGGCAGCTAGGAAGGCTCTGCCGAAAGCATCTTTTTTTTTATTTTTTCCCTACCCTGGCAATTTATTCCCCCGGGAAAGCCCAGCTGGAAGGCAGCATCTGCTCCGCAACCTACATAAGCTTTTATTTAATTTCCCGATGCGTTTGACCGGCAGAGATGAAGATCAAGCTAACGCCATTGCTTTGAATACCCGCGCTTGAGGGACCCCTAACCCATATTACAGAGTCAGAGGACTTACGGGTTTGTAGGACTGAGGATGAACATGGAACTGTAAGGCAAGATCGGTTTAGGCCCATTTTTCGTCAAGTCATCGACGTCTTTCTTCTCCTCTGTTTTACTTTCAAATTCCACGTTGTTCACTGTAAGGTGAATTGAAGGAGACAGAAATGAGAGAGTTAAAAACATCTCACGCAGCGGCTGCCTGCAACAGCTGGATATGCAAACAGCGCAGCTGGGATAGCAAACAGCCTTGGAATATGTTGATTAAATGTGATGAACAATCATTTGATTATTATCGCCGCTATTTACTACAGTATGATATACACTGCAATTATACTCCTTAACTGCTGCACTGATGAGCCATGTATGGGAATCGGCCGGGAAACGGAGATGCCCAGTGCAGACAAACAAAGAAATCTTACACGTATTTATACAAGAGCCGCCAAACTGAGGATGGAAATCCCAATCCGAAATAGGATAAATCGTTAGGGAGAGAGGACCGGCTGGGGATTCACGGACAGACAGGAGGAAAAGTCTAACCAACTGCATGATTCTGTATCTTTCCCCGTCGATCAGTAGCAGGATTGTCTTTGGAACATGTAAAAGATCAATTTCACAGATGAGCTTTAATAATTTTGGGGCTGAGACTGCTGAATTTCCCCCCATTAGGCATAGAGACTCAGAAGGGACCGAGTGGACATCCCAGCTCCGTGCCTGCACCGCGCACCCTGGCAGAAAGGTGTCGAGCTCCACCTCACATCAGGGTTTTAACTCGCATCATCCCCTTCTCAAAGACTGTTCTGGACCTCACTCCCAAAGGTCAGAAAAACATTCTTGCATTTCCATGGTAAGTTTACTTGCAGTGGGTTTACAGGATAATTTACTTAAGATAATTTCCAATATGTGAACTGGAAAAAGGTTTATGCTGCAAATTCTCTTCTTCGACAGATATCTGTGCTTGTCTATTAATTCACAGGACCCAGATTCAAAAAAACTCCACCCACTTCCAATGTGTTAGGTACAGGGTTTTTTATTACTTCTTATTTTGTTTTGCAGCAAAATGACATTTCATTGTGTGTGAGCGACATGTTCAATAAACCCTTCACCGTATCTCAAGCCAGATAGGCAGGAAACGGCCAGGAAAGCGGGAGGCTGATAAATTGTGACTGACGGGAACTCAGTATTGCAATATAGTAAAATTACCATTTAAGAAAAAAGGCGGCGGGGGGGAAGACAAGCCTTGTGTGGCTGACGATACAGTGAAAAAGCGGGCAGAGAAACTGCTAGCTTTGGCTGTGCCCCTTGGAAAGAAGAGTCTTGACAGCCTGGGACCTAATGTGGACCTCTTGGATTTCACTCTGCACCTCTCCTTGCCTCCCCCAGGCTCTCTGGACTTCTCTAGGCTGTGCCTGCACCGCTGGGGATGAGCCACAAACTGGTGAGAACAGGCTGGTGGCTGCAGAGCAGAGCGTCCAGCTCTGGACACCCCAACATAGGAAAGACATGGACCTGTTGGAGTGGGTCCAGAGGAGGCCACAAAGATGATCAGAGGGCTGGAGCACCTCTGCTGGGAGGGCAGGCTGGGAGGGCTGGGGGGGTTCAGCCTGGAGAAGAGAAGGCTCCAGGGAGACCTTAGAGCCCCTTCCAGTACCTAAAGGGGCTCCAGGAGAGCTGGAGAGGGACTTTTTACGAGGGCATGTAGTGATAGGATGGGGGGGAATTGGTTCAAACTGGAAGAAGGGAGATTTAGATGAGATATGAGGAAGAAATGTTTCCCTGTGAGGGTGGTGAGCCCCTGGCGCAGGTTGCCCAGAGAAGCTGTGGCTGCCCCATCCCTGGAGGTGTTCAAGGCCAGGTTGGACGGGGCTTGGAACAACCTGGGCTGGTGGGAGGTGTCTCTGCCCAGGGCAGGGGGGTGGGACTGGATGGTCTTTAAGGTCCCTTCCAACCCAAACCATGATCTTGGGACCGTCTGCAGAACAGTGTAAATCTACGCTGACAGACCCGAGGCAGAGAGCTCTGGAAAAGGACAAGCTGGGATGGACCTACTGAAAAAGTGAGATGCGGACGATTGCAAGAAGCTCTAAAATTCCACAGTGCACAGGAACCCAAAGCAGCAGGGTCACACCACGGGTGCTGCGATAGCTGTGCAGCCATGAAAGACCTGCTTGCTCCTCAGCGGGGCCAGCTAATAAGGCAAGAAGTGTGAAATCAGACTGTGGCCACTGCCACTGCCCTCCCTGTCCTTTGCCGAGGGATTTGTGACCTCTCAGGTCCCTGGGACACCAGAAGAACCGTAGCACAGCACTGCTGGAGTGGCAGCTTGCAGCATGGCAGCAGCAGAAGGTGATAAAGCAGAGGACCTACTCCTGTGCTCACAACAAGGTCCTGAATGGTTCACTGCAGAATTTGCTAATTTTGCTGCACAGCTCTCAGTTACTACATTTTGTTGGTTTTCTTGCTTTTTGCATCTTTCCCTTACGGAAAGATACACGGATGTGCTCTGGTGACCCATCTCCAGGGAACCTTACACGGTGTTTTCCAGAGCCACCAGCTGACCCTCACATTTTGCGTTCCTGCAGGCTGCATGAACTGTAGACCCTATATCAACAACAAGTTCTCCCGTCCATCTATTACAAAGATGCTGGTGGCCAGGAGAACCCCCACCACCCGGTGCATGCTGCCAACTCCTTGGAAAGTTAGTTCTTTTCTGCCAATTTCCCAGCAAAAAGCAGGGGGACAAAGGCACTCACTTGGTATGACAGTGGTCTCCCCCGGCGGGGCAGTGATAGTGACGGGGATGTTCACAGTGGTGGTTTTGTCCAGAGGCGGTTGAATCATCCGCGTCACGTTCTTCTGGTTGTCAGCGTCTTCTGGCTGCTCCGGGACTTTCTGCAGGTAGGTGGTGGGAAGGGTGTGCACAGGGACGGTCACGCTTCCACTAGCCTCAATCTCACACTGGTTCTCCCTAAGGGAGAAAAGCAGATTTTATTAAATATGGCCCAAGAAGGATTCAGAGAATGTATGTACCCTGATGC
The DNA here is from genome assembly GCA_008711295.1 of Anarhynchus alexandrinus. Taxonomy (NCBI): domain Eukaryota; kingdom Metazoa; phylum Chordata; class Aves; order Charadriiformes; family Charadriidae; genus Anarhynchus; species Anarhynchus alexandrinus. The sequence goes on along the minus strand of VUYV01000842.1, from coordinate 72,913 downwards.
CTCACTTCTTGCTGGGTTTCATAGACTCTGTTCTCCATGGAAGTCCTTTGCAGAAGAGTCACTGACTGCAGGACAACTTACTGATAGCACAGTATGTGACCTTCTCCTCTGAGACCTTCGGAACCAACATCAAAGCACAACATTAGGAGGAACTGTGCCACCAAGCATCACTTTATTCAGCTTAATGACAGTCGGAACTGAGGTTCATAAGCAAGGACCACATGGCACTTGCATGTAACTGTGACATGAACTTTCCAGCATCAGCTGGCTTCTGAATGAAGTCTGACATTCTGCTTCTTAATGTTCACCTGAGGGGTTATTTAAATTTGGTGGTTCTCTTTTCCAGTCCTAAACCCCACTGTAATGTTGCCATAAGCGGCTAAATAGCTCCTGCACCCCTCTGCAGCAGTGGCTGTGTCTCAGGGAGGAGGAACGGGAGCTTGTGCATGTGATCAAACTAAACTGTGTGCAATGTGTTTTGAAATCCATCTGAAAGGAAGATAATATAGACAGGGAAATTATTATCTCAGTGCCACTCACAGCTCTCCGCGGTGACATGAACTCTCTTCTAAAGAATCCCAGTGAAATTTCTTTTCCATCAGACTAATAAAGCTGCAAAGGCAATCTATCCTTCTTTATTAACTACTCTAAATGCTTCACGAGTACTATTTTTTCTCACTTGACTTACGTAAGAATTAAACCAAATGGGGTACATCATTGTTCTTAATGGAAGAAGCCACGTGCTGTAACAACTGGCGATGCAGCTGACAGGCTCACCATAAAAACAGAAGAGAAAAGCAAAGGGCTATAAGCAAGACTGGATGCCATTTAAAAGTACGGCCCTCAGAAACTTCCTTCAGAGGCTGTGAAATTCGCTGTTCCTCGTTATGTCCTAGAGGGCCTGTTGGTGTTTACACCAAGGATATTTTCGTCCTCAAACCTGAGCTCTTCTATGGGCCGTCATGGACCGAAATCATCTTTGGGAGCCTCTGTCATTGCTGATTTTAAGCAAAATGGGACTGCAGGTTATGGTAGTAGATGGTGTGATTGCAAGAACAGAGGGGAACACTGTGGGGCAGGGAATAAGTCGTTTCCTAAAAGGTGTTTGGGGTCTCGTGCCCCCTGAGCTGTCCCAGGGACATGTCTGGCCACGCGACGCTCACTTACTTGGGCTGATGATTCCGGTGCTCCTTCTCGCCAGCCTCCCCCTCCTTCTCCCCGTTCTCCTTCTCCACCGAGTCGTACGTCGAGAGCGCCCTGTTCCTGAACCTGTGCCGTCTGTGAGGCTCTTCTCCGTTCTCGCCCTTGGACCCGGGCTCTCCTTCCCTGTTCCCAGACCTCGACCCTCCCCGGTGTCGGGAACGCCGCTCGCTCCTGGCCCCGTTGATTGTCCCGTTGCCTTCCTTGCCTTGCCGTTCGGCAGAGTGCCGGTGAGTCCGATGCCTCCGGTGCTCCTTCTCGGCGCCTTCTTCCACCGACCCCCGGCGATGGTGCCTCTTTCCCCCTTCCTGGCCCCTGCTGCGATCACTTTTCCCTTCCTTACTCCCCCCTTCCACCTCCTTGCTGCGGCTCCTGTGCTGCCTGTGCCGCTCCTCCTTATTGTTGGCGCCAGATTCCCCGTTCTCATCCTTGGTCACGTCACCCTTCTCTTGCTCTCCCAATTTCTCCTTATCCCGATGCCGGTGGTGCTTTCGCGGAGCTTCTGCCCCATCGGCGGAGCTGACTTTGGTCTGCTCCACCTCCTGCACGTCCACGGGGCTCAGCTTGCTGATGTTGTTCCTGCCTTCGCTCCTCGGCTCTACCACCAGCGGCCGATCCAAGTGAGTCTTCATGTCCGGCCTGATGTGAAGGGTGGTGGCGTAACGCACCCGCTCCTCCGGATCCAGCTCGTTGTACAGCGCCTCGCAGCTGGCGCGGAAATTGTGCATCCGGATCTGGCTGGTCCTCTGCTCCCAAACCGACTTGGATTTGGAGGAGTTCTGCTGCTTGCTAAGGAGGGGAGGAAGGGGAGAAGTTAGTATCCAACTTTGCACCGATTAACCAAAAAAGCAACCCAAAAAAAAAAAAAAAAGAAAGAATTAGAGGAAATTTTCAGCTGAGACGGGGGATTAGAGGGTTGAGCCAAAGAAATTATAGGAATGGAGAGAGAATGGCTGGCGGAGAACATGAGCGGGGAAAGCCAGCAGGATCGTCAGTGTTAGTTTGCCCCCACGCGCGTTAGACATGATGAAAAGGGCCCTCTGGAAAGGAGTTATCTTGATTTCGAAAATCTGGCCATCCCCCCTTGGAAGCCTCGGGTATGGTCTGAAGGGTTAAGGTCTTAGCGCCCAAAAATCATGTAGCACAGCCAGAGCTTTCCAACGGTCCAGAAGGCTTCCCCAAAATCAACAGCACCCTCCTCCCCACCTAGAAACGTCTGGATGAGCAAATTAGCGGCAAATCGGAGGAGTTAGATTGGCGGGAGGAGCAAGGGGAAATGAAACCTGCCCCTGCGGGTCGGAGCCTGAGCACCACCAGCCCCTTCCCTTACAGCCAGCCAGAGGGGCCGCTTTTCGGGCTGCGCTGCCCCGTTGGCTACTGGCACAGGAGAGCCGTTGGTCTAAGCCCGTGGCATCCTTCCCAGGTGAGGATGGACCATCCAGCCCAAGTGTCACCGGAGTCTGGAAAAGTACAAGTAATAAAGGAAAACTGCTCTGTGTACGGTGAAAAGGCCCCAGGGACTGGGAGAGTCACACGTTGGTGCAGACGTGATGACAGCACCTTTATCCCCTGGAGAGACCTGCTCTTTTCTGCCTCTCTCATCTATTATGCTGAGGATACCTCCGTTGGCATTGTCTTAATGCTTGGATTTTTCTGCACAGCGCTCGGTTTCTGACCGTCACACACGAATGGGGGACCCTACCTGGCCAAGGCGGGAAGGGAAGGCTTTTCTTTCTTCCTTCCTAAAGATTGCAAGTCAAATTTCTGCTTGTGCATAAAATCAAAGCAAACCCACTGGCCTCCGGGGTGGAGTCCTGGATTTAGCCTGCTGGAGGATCAGCACCCGTTTTCTTCCGTAACGAAACTTCTTCTAACAAAGAGAGGCAAATCCTTTTCCCCCCACCAGCCCGCTCAGGTGCCTCCATTTCCCAGACGTTACGTTGACCTCCGCAGCCGGAGGGGCCGCGTGGGTCTCGCCGACCTCCGGCACTCAACACGCAGCCCAAAAGGGAGGGCAGGCACATTTTCCTTACGTACTTTCTGGGTCCCCCTGACAACAGAAGAAAGCGGCTTGTGCACGTGTATGTGATCGGGACTGTCAGGGTCTGTCGCCCCCGGGGGAGGCGGCGTTCCAACGGGCGCATGTAGCGCAGTGGGAGCTGTCGGAAAGGCTTTGCATCTCCCAGCTCTGCCGGGGGATAAGTTCTTTAGGGATGGTGCTGCTGCCTGGCTCTGCTAAAAAGGTAAAAAAAAAACCCCTACTTAAGCACTGAATGCAGCTGGGATGTGGGATGAGGGCACCCAGGTGGATAAGAAGGGATCTGATTTAATCTAGAAATCAGACTGAGCACAGCTAACCACCAAAACTAAAAATTTACACCCTTCATTCCCAGGAGGCACATTCTGGACAAGTTTTCCACCAGCTGAGTGCCCCACTGACACCACAGCAGAAGAACGGGTGACAAAAGTCCCGGTTCTAAATGTAAATGATACCAGAAGGTAGTGGGGACATAGCTTAGAGCCACCAAAAACCCCACATGAATGGGAGAGCAGTAGGGGAGAGCCCCCCCCAAGCTGTCCCTGCTGCGAGGATGAAGAGCCTCATCAGAGCAGGCAATGACTTGCCGTTTCTTTTTGGTTCAGTCAGAAGATCGCAACGCTATCACTCATCAGCAGATTGGCTCGGTTTTAGACGGAACGGATGGGTAACATGCAAAGCCTCCTCCGACTGCCCAGACCTGCCGCCCCGTACGAGGATTTCCCACGGGGAGGCACGTGCTCTGCGTCTGCAGCTCTCCGCAGTCAGCAGAGATGGGCACAGAGAGACAGAGGCGCCGGGGACGGGCGTCCCGCCATGTCCTGCGCATCCTGCGGGCTGGACGGGGTACCGCGCTCTGCACCGCTCCGGATCCAGCTCAGCTAAACCGAGCTGGGTTCAGAAATGAACCTCCTCTGAGCGCCCAGGCTCAGGCAAACCAGGCAGCTGAGGGCCGCGTACGAGCACGGCTGAGCCCCCCGAGCGCTGCCACCAACCGCGCTTGTTCTTAGGGGACATTTCTCACTTCGCAATGAAAGTGCTCAGGGCGGGGACCGGCTTCTGCTTTGCGCTTTGAACAGCCAGAGCGAGCTGTCAACACCGAAGGGGTGACTAGTAATAACGAGTTAGAGGTGGGAAACTGCCCTTCCGCTGACCGAAGCCTTCGATTTATCTCTAAACTAAGAGCGCAGAGAAGAGCCCAACCGCCTCCTGCCCACGCACCATCCTGCGCTCCGTTCCCGCGGGACAGGCACCGCGCGGGGGTGGGACGCGAAGCCCCGGCCTCCCCGCAGGGACTCTCCAAAGCAAAACCACACAGTAAACCATCAGGCTACTTTCACCGCCGCTCCATCAGTGCCTGCGCTGAGCCCGTCAAAGCCAAGATATAAAGAAAATCTCCTAAATCAGACGGGATGCGGTGAGGAGGAAGGTGGAGGATGCGGGGCTGGTACCCATCACACAGCAGTGAGGCGCCGCTCGGGACCTGCTGGCTCTGACACAGAATGTATCACTTCAGCAGGGTTTTTTTACTTGGATTTCCTTTATACCACGAACACAATTCAGCCTTTAAATCATCTCTGAGGTGATAAAGCTTCCGCTGTACCTGACTCATGGCTAAAAAAAAGGTGCTGCCAGGCACACACACCGCTGAGAGCCTGGAGGCACCAAGTAATGCACGTATTAACCGAGCCTATTTTGCTAAAATCCCTTCCTCGAACCAGGCACTGAAGTTACAGACTCGAATTTCTCGGCATCTAGAAACGAGGTGAAGCCTTAACGCTGACACAAGTAGCGGAGGGGATTGCCAAAAGACTGCACCCCGCAGCCACCCCCCGGCTTTGGCTCCTAACAAGTCACAGAGGGGGGAGGTTCAGAAGCCCCGGCTGCATCCTTCCTTCCTTCTCGCTACGTGAAAAGACACGGCAACAACAAAACGCTCAGAAAATAAATCGCAGTGAAAAGGCAATCAGGAAAACGTGAAGACTGCCTGCAAGCTCATTATCGGGTTCAAACCGGTCAAACCCATCAGGAGCAAGCGGCAGTGCGGGTGAAGTCTGCTGTAGGAGATGGAAGTAAAGCAACCGAGCAGGTCGGTCCCTCAGGGGACAGCGTTTAGGGTTTTTCAGAGCCAAAGCGGCAGCAACTGGAGGGAACCTGTCGCCTGCTTGTCCAATTAAATTCATCCAACTCTCGCTTTCTACAAGTTCCCACAGCAACTGAACACGGCCATATGTGACAGCTTCTCCTCTCCTGTTGCTCTGCTGTACTTCTTCACCGAGGAGAGGTTTGGAAATTATTTGTGGCATAAGAGGAACGTCACCTTAAACCGAAACACGGTTTTGTTACAGCCGCCTGCCTGCGAGGACACAGTGCCTATGCACACAACAAAGCACTGCAGAAGAGATGGAAAACCACAGACAGGGCAAAATCACTCCCTCTGCTTCCTCCAGCGTTTGGTCCCGTTAATTATTGAGTGCCGCGTGAACTGGGGCAGACACAAACCATCTACAGCACAAGCACGATGTGCCACAGCGTAGCACTGCTTGTCCCAACCGATAAAAAAAAAAAAGAGGCTTTGTGATAACAAATGTTTCTTTCCACAAGAGAAAACTGTCTATTTATGAAGGCAAGACCTTATCTGAAATCCTGTTTGCTGTTTGCTTCTTAAAATCCTTCTGAATCCATTAAGAAAATTGCATTTATCACCTCTGATTTACAGACACAGTACAAAGATTAATGTTAATTCACTTTCTTTACAATTACTTCCCATCCCTATTTTCTGTCTACAGAATATTTTGATCTCTTTGAAGGGTACTGGCAATACACTCGGTTCTCAGATCCTCTGGGCTTGAAATGTTGTAGTTTATATTACTGTTAATATGCTTCTCTAAGTAGCTCCGCTGGTTTTGCTTGGATTAAGCAGCCAGCGTTCAAACAACTCCCGCCTGTGGCTAGAAAGAAAAACCATAAAATTAATGTAGAATCAAATAAAATCCATATTAATGAATCAGTGACTAATATTGGTATAAGTAAAAAATGCAACCAGTCACTGTTTAGACTGTTCAAGAAAGGAAAGCGTATTTTTAGTCGTATTCTAATCTTAGGGTATTCCTTAATGATTAAAGATGTTGTTATCATAACCTTTTAAAATACTGCTTTAGTTAATGGCACTTTGCTTCCCCAAACTACTGGTTTAATCAGCTGCATTAATGCAACCCTTAAAATTTTGCTTTAGCAAATAACGAATGAAAGCTGACTATGAACATAATAATTTGAAGTTAAAAATACCTCCACATTACATTGTGGTTATGAAAGAATATGTTCCCATTACAGATGAAAGGGCATTTCTCGTTAAAATACAGTTCCAACAGAAAACGCAATGCAAAAAAAACCCCTTCCTGCTAAAATCCTATTTTCTGTTCATAAACTTGGAGACGCCCTCTCCACGTTTCAATTTTCCCCTTGGAAAATACAAGGAGGCGTTGTAGTTCGGGGCAGGCACGCACAAAGCGGGGTGGTTTATCCCTCTTTGATTCGAGAAAACAATTTTCTTTCAGATGAACTCAGCAGCAGAGTTTACGTTTGCTTTGCCAGCGACCCCGCAGCTGCCGCTTGGCTGCTTTCGCACCTTTTCTTCTTCCCGAGCCCCATCTCCCGCCGGAGCTCTCTCGGGAGGTGCACTGGTGCAGCGCTGTGCGTCACACACGCCACCACCAAGCCCAGTCGTGGAAAACGCTGCCCAGTCTCTCCCAATACTATGCTTGAATTTGATTTTGCTTCTATACATTAATATTTTTGTTATTTCGGTTTCTCAGAATGAAAACATTTTTTTTCATAATGTTTCTCCTTGTGTCTATTAGCCAGAAATTCTAAATTTTGTATGTGGTCGAAGCCTAATATAATACTTACATCACATCCTTGTGTTCAGAGACTTGCTACTGGAATTTGAAATGCCTTTCAGACTATCAGAGATCTCAACTTCTTAGGTCAAGAAAGTTCACTAAACGCAACGTTTTTATGGTTTTCAATATCATCATCCTCAGGTTGAATTTCCACTCCCTTTACCTGCTCCTTTTAAGCCAATTTGGAGACCTGCGGGTACGGAACGCGCTGGCGGTGGGTAATTAATTGGTCTCAGCAGGAGGGAGAAGCCGAGATGGCAGAGGGGGCCGGGGCCGAGCAGCACCGCAGCGCTTTGGGGAGCCGCGGGGCGCGTGGGCACGCACGGCTCGGCAGCCGCGAGCCCTTTGGCCGGTGCCTTTGGCCAGCGCGGAGCCAGAAAATCTCCCAGGTGCGTATCAGAACAAAAGTTAGGAAAGCCCTAACACTTCGCTACCGCTGCCTTGAGGTGTCCACGGCCACCGAAGAGCGGCAGGAATCATCGCGAGCCGCCGCGCGGAGCGCGAAGGCAGCCGCGACGCTTGGTTTCGCCCAGCTCTGGAGCGACGCGAAGCTCAGCCAAGCCAAAGCTTCCCCGGCGTTAACGAAGCAAAAGTTTTCCTGCTTTCAGCTTGAATTTTTTCATAAGAACAGAATGATGTCCCTCAACTGTAACTCGCCACCCTGCATGCTGCTCCCTGTTGCTGTAATAAGAATTTTCTAATTGTTTTTGGTAAAAGTCCATCACATACTAATCGCAGAAGTGTGAATATGAGGCTTAGCTTTATGCACATTCTGGTCTCAAGAAAATGCCAGAAAATATTTGTTCTGTCTCAAGTTATACTGCTATCGTTAGTCACAAGATCCCTTTGCAGACCCTTTGTTTGGTATTTCACTTATGAATTGGGATCATGTAATTGCAACCTCATTAATAAATAACGGGGTGAGAGAGTTAAAAGTCAAACAAAGAAATGAAAGTTAAAAGCCATCATCGCAATGGCCTGATTTAACAAAAACCACAGAGGTTAAATATGTGGAACCATTAAGTTTGCCTAAAACCCAGTCAAGTTACATTTACTTTATCCTTTTTCCCCCCTCTGAAGTGTTTGTGCCACACTCTCCAGAGGACATTCTGGCAATTACACTGCAATGGCCCAGACCAGACTCAGCTATGGCCAAAGTCCCCCCGTGAGCTCCAGGCTTTGACAAAACCCAAGACAAAACACATCAGGAATGAAGTCACAGCCCCTTTTTGCACCACGAGGATGGAAATAAAGCAGATGGCCCGGACAGCGAATACAGAAGAGCAAGCGATAAGAGATCAAGAACTATTTGGGTTCTTGGATGGCAAATGACAAATTCCTCCTGGCAGAAGATATTTAAGCTTTTTCATTTCCCTCTGTGGGCTCTCAGCTTGTCTGCAGCTGGGGGATGCAGCGGAGACATGCTGTGATGGTTGGGGGGGGTAAGAGAGAGCCGCTCAAAGAAAAACAAGTTTTGTTCCGGAAAATAAAATCAAATCTCTGTGGCAGGTGCAGGTGTTCAGCACTTCTGGAAAAAAAAAAAGTCCCCAGCTTGCGAAACACTGCCTTTTGATTTATTTACCATTCTAGAAAATGCCTTAAGAACATGCCATTTTTCATGTCCAAGCAATGACTGACACCTCTGGATCCTATTAGAAATAAACAATAGACAATAGCAATACAATGAAAACCTCGAGTTACTAAAGGCACTGGGTTGGATTTCATCAGCCATGGCAATGTAAGGAGGATTCATATGAAAATTCGAGATCCCATAACTCTTAAATACATACTGTTGGAAAAAAATGACATAATTATTCACTGAGCTGTGTGTCATCACCTATGTACATATAAATTAGTTGCCCATTTCAGTATGTATTTTAGATAAATGCCGATCTACTTAAAGAAATAGAGCATATCTGTATTTAATTACCTCTCCTCAGTGAATTAAAAATGCATTTTGTACTGCTTGCATTGCTTGTTCCATAATTTTTTTATAGCACAAGAACCTGGAATTAGCACAAGAAAATTACTCACCTTGATTTTTATTTATTTTTAACAAACTAGGTCCAGTATTTTGCCCTTAGTTTCTTACATAATTTAGACNTCTTACCTAATTTATTCTTTTTTTTTTTTTTTTTTTTTTAGGAAAATAATCAAAGAAAGAATATGGGGGGAAAACCAACTCTGTATGTCAAAATACTTTTGAATAAGTTTTGTTCTTTCAGAACAGATGATTTTGCAGATCCTGGCTGTTACTGATAAAAAGGCACACGGTATTTTGTGCTGTTGGAGAAACCTAAGGGAGAAAAAGGAACAGGGATTTTTTGTTTTGCACTTTTTAAAAGCTCTTTTAGATTAGTAGATTACTGTTCAGCTTTCATATGCGCACAAAAATTAGACCATTTATCTATTCGGTATAATTACAGCAATAGCACTCGCAGCGGGTAGAAACAGAGTGATATAAAGGCATCCTGAACCTGTGCTAATATTCATCCAGGGAATGGGAGTCCACTGCACCTGCACGTCCCTAAAAGGAGTTGTTCCAGTTTATCTATTTGAATTGAAAATAAAAAGCACGTTTCTAATCGTGACATTTATACTGTGTAAATAAGACCTTCAGATGTCTTTGTGCTCCAGGGGGGCTCCACTGATGCTCTGTGATAGCTGGTGCTCTTAACATTGCGCACTGCTACGGGGTCCAGTCATTTATTTAATCAAAACAAGGGGGTTTAGTGGAGAAATGCCCTTTAGATACCCACAGAGAAGAAAATGCACGCTCAGCTCATCCATCAAAACCCGCCCTGGTTTGCATAGGAAATTACAAATTACTGCCCAGACGGTGCATAGAAATGTTAAAGAGGATGAGAATCCTCAGTTACAGCTTTCAGCAGTAAAAATGTATTCTGTTCAGAGAACAGATGTGAGTCATCTCAGCAAAAGAAGCCTCTATTATACTGTCTCTATTGCTGGTGAGGAGTCAGCGACAGACCTCAACGGCAAACGCCTCCGAATGTGGGCAAATCCTCCTTCCAAAGGGGTTTTAGTACCTGCAGGTTGATTTCATCCTTTTAAACGGCAGCTCTGTCCCTGGAATTCTGCAAAAGGGGCCAAATTCTTCATTCTATTAAGACTTTATTCCTAATTGTGCAAACATTGCCTCGGACTGGTTTGGTACAACTTCTACTGGAGCGAATTCAAGCGTTGGGAGGGAAGGCAGCTCGGGAACACCTCTCCTCCATCACCTCCTTAAGCACCCCTCTCTCCTGCTGGGGCAAGGCAGGGGGAGACAGACCCAAAGGGCAGCAGACCAATCTCCGCACCTTTCTGCCCATCAAGATTCCCAGCAGCCAGGAAAGCCATGGGAAGAAATGAGCCGAAAGCTGCCTCGGTCTAGTCTACGCCCTTCATTTTCACTGCCCCAACCCTGTGAGGTCTCGGAGCTCAGCACAGACACGTCACACCTACTTCTGCTGGTCGCAAAAGTTCAGTCTTGGTCACAGAAGCTAAACCCACACATCGTAGCAACATATTTTGAATGCAAACACAGCTAAGATCCACCAATGGACAAGGACCCTCAAAACACCCAGGGAACGAGGACGACGTCAAGAAGCTGGTGGAAAACCTCCTTTGCTTCCCCGTGGCCTTTGGTACCGGCTATGGTGCACCTAAGGACAAACCCACGCGTGTTTGAATTGCACTTACTTGTCTCTCCAAAAGCATTAAAGAAGAAAGATAACGTCAAATGGTAAAAGTATAACCCAAAGCAAAGACACTAAGATGGGTCGATGAGAAGCTGATGACGAGTTTCGTTGTATTAGTCGGCAGGGAACAATGGTATTTCCTACAAACCTGCATTGGTGTCAAAGCGCACCCGTGATTCACAGCAAAGCCAGCAAGATTTGTTTGTTAGGAAGCGCGTGGAGTGAATGGAAGCTCTACCACTGTGTTCGCTCAGCCACAAGTAGATAGGAGCTTGCCGAGTGCCTCGTTTTTGCAATAGCTGTAGCTTGAAGCTCCAGCTGGAGAAGGTTGGAGAGCACGGGCATAGCCAGTGCTCTCAGGAGTATAAGTTTCCCAAGGAAGTTTGTGCAGAGTTTTCCAATTTGGTCTCACTTGGGCCCCATTTCCAGAAATTTCTTTTAGTCCTCCTCCAGCTTTCATTCAAGAGCGCACTCATGGTGGGCCCCCGTTCTCCTATTGAACCATAAGCGCAAACACTGGTGGAACATCAAAGCCATCAGCCCAGCGCATCATAAACACAGAACAAAAATACAAGTGAGGACAAGACGAACCATCAAATGAGGGCAGAGGGAAGGAGAGGGAAAATAGTTAAGGAAGGAAAAAGGAAAATAATTAAGGGGATGGGAGAAAAATGAAGGAAGGGGAGAAAAAAAAAATCACAGTCAATGTACGAAACACTACGGAGTTGCTCACGATCAAATCACAAGCATTGTATGGCAATGTCGCACACCTTCCAGTCCTTCCACCGTATGTTGGTCTGGAGGCTTTCCACAATGATGGGAATGATTTTTGGAAAAAACAAGGGGGGAGTGAAGGCATCAGGGGAAGGGGAAAGAGGGGGGTTTATAAATATAGAGATAGATATCATAAATCCATTTACTGAATATCGTAACAGAGAGCAACTCACGGTGAATTTACGCTGGAGACTGACGAGCTGCGAGATACAGTACCTCGAGTTTGCTTTACAAAACTGCACATGCAAAAACAAAACAAACAAAGAAAACAAAAAGTGAGAAAAGAAAAAAAAAACAGAAGAGAAGAGAAACCATAAAAGACATCGGGAGGAGACTCATACAGGCTGTGTCCTATCGAATGCAGACTGCAGCGTGCATCTTGGTAGGAGACCAGGCAAGCCTCAGAAAGTGTGGAAGCCACAGACACACCACCTTCTAGTCAACAGGGAAACAACCAAAGAATCCAAAACGGAACCAAAAGGGAAACAAATCAAAAGGTGAACCAAAAGCCACACGATGATATCAAGACTTTATGCCTCCATATGCTATACTCACACAACGAAAGTCCTCCGCAGAAGTCATCTTTAGGACCTCGGGGTAGAGGTCTTTGTAGAAACAGGTGGTGATTGCTTTTACAGCTGGGCTGCAAATAATTATTTCCAAGCGGGAGCAGGATGCTAATTCCCGCTCTGGCCCCGTGACACGAGGAAGAAGCCTTAGCGCGGAGAAGAGCATAGGCTGGAGGGAGGACCTCGCACCACCTCCAGAGAACCCAAAGCCACCTGAGCCCCCGTGATGGGTGCCAGGCTGCTTCTCCTCCGTCCCTGCCTCGGATCTGCTCTTCAAGTGGCACCTACCTCTCTCCTCTGACCGGCCCGGGGATGTGCCCGACCTCGGGCTGTCCGAATACGGCTCGTTCTCTCTAAAAACCGTAGGTCTGCTGCAGCTTAGGCAGGGATTACACATTATCGAAAGGAGCTTGTTTCCCTTCACAAGTCATTTCGTAGATTCTCCTCCACCCAGTGTTTGTATAAACACCATTATACGTGGGGGGGTCTAAATACGGAAATCACCAGATTACACAGAAAAAGAGTTTATTCTTCCTTTGGCAGGGAATCTGCAGAAAAACAGGATTCTGATTCTAAATATCTTGAAAGATCTTGGCTTGAGGCGCTAATTTTTTCATAGTTATGAACAATAACTTATAAATCTGCACCATCCAAAGGACCCTCCCCAGGACTGAAAATAAAATCCCTTCACCTCCCGAATTTGCCTTTGCAGTTGCAGCATTTTTTCTCCTGCTTCCATGAGAGTTCTGATCTGTTACCAATCAATACTAGCAAACCAGAAGGTCCAGTTAAAATCCAATGTTCTTTGGATATCATATAAGTAGAGTTTTAAATATACATTTACTTAAAATTAATGGATTGTTCTGAACAGAAATGTTGGCCCGGGTAGAGTATATAACACAACAATCCAGAGGTCAAGAAACCTGGAGTGAATATAAGAGAAGTTATAAAAGGCATCATAAAAGTTTTGCTCGGAGCAAATAATCTGCTGAACAGTCGAGGTGAAGTATTTTGCCTAAACTTCAGTATTTCTACATTTGCACCGTGCCAAATGAAACGGGAGCAGGAGCTGAAGTGGGGTTGGCATACCCTGCTGGCTTGCCATGAAAACTCTTGTTTCCAGGTTGCTCAACCCGGGGACCCCCTTTACTCTTTGGCCGGATGCTGAACCCCCGAGGGCGGCAGCTGAAACCTGCAGAGAACAAGCCCTTGAGTGCATGAGCGCATTTTCTTGGGCAAAAAAGGTGGAAAACTCGCGATGGAGGAGAATGTACTGGGCTGCCCTGATTCACCTGAAAGTCAGCACCAACACTGTGCGATACCTGGTGGGGTGGGTTGACCCCGGCCGGACACAAAGCCGCTCTATCCCTCCCCTCCTCAGCCGGAGAGGGGAGGGAACCCTCGCCACGCAAACCCGATACAGCTGGGGAAATTGTCCTTGGACTTGCTGAAAGCAGATCTCACCATCCCTGGCCGGGAGGGCTTGAACGAACCTTTGCATTTCTCCCCACCTCCTTTGGTGCAGTGCAGGACAGAGGCCACTCTCCGATCCTGCCAAGCGGCCTTGTAACCTGGCCAGCCAACGTTACGCAAGTCCTGCAGCGCTCCAGGTTCGCTCCTCTGCTCCCGTTGCTGGAGTCCGCCTTTTTCAAAACCAGAAATTGGACTAAATTTGCGCTGGCGCTGCAGGGTGTAAAGCCACGAAGCGAAGACGGCCTCCTTTGCCAAATCAAAATGACAGAAGTACTTGAGCTTTGCTCGCTGCTACTTACCATCCGGGAGGGACGAAGCGCAAGAGAGTGTCTTTAGGTGTAGCTGAGTCACCGTTACACCAACAGCAAGGGCAAAAAGGGGAAGCTAACGAGAGGAATCACAGTACCTCACACATCAACACACTTCAGGGGGAAAAAAGAAAGGGAAGAAGTCACAAGCCAGCAAGAGAAGAACACCTCTTCCAGTCTACGCATCCCCCAGCACGGGAGGTTTTATGGGCTGGGTGTTCAGGCACACTTCTTGCTGGGTCCTGTTGGGTTCCGACAGCCCAACAGGGATTTGGAAATGGACCACAGTATTCCCAAGACAAAAGGAAAATATGGAACCTCTGAGATGGAAAAGGTCCTGGAGAAACAGAGCAACTCCCCCCACCCCACCCCCTTCATCCCCAGACCTGTACAAAAGGGACAGACAACTCTGCGAAGTCACTGTGATGTGCCACCTCTGTTTGCTCTTGGCACTTTTCTAACGAGTAGTCAACTTGCTCACATTAACAGGCAGAATCCACCTGTGGGTGTGCAATTAAAATGCAAACTGCTTTGAACAACCATGTGAGGGACCAGCAGAAACCAGTCAGAGCCGGGAAAGAGGAAGAGGTCTTTAGAGGTTGGAAGGTGTCCTGGGAAGCACGTGTAACTTTGAAAAATGGTAGTGGGTGACTCTATAGACCGTGTTTAGGTCTGATACCAACATTGTACGAACTGTCTCTGCCACTGCCAATAAAGTTTCATCCATCGCATCTGGGAAGTTCTCCCATCCAGAACTTATACCCTATATCGATGCCTAAATAATTTCCTTGGGTCTGGCTACAACTGTAACCCATTACCACATGGAATTAAAAAAAACCCCAACCCATAAGTAACAAAACTCAAAAAGTTTCACTCAGCATGACTTCAGCCTAACCACCTAGCAAATTTAGCGTTTGCTTGCCGTTGTGGTTGCTATCTTAAGACTTTTCCCAAGAAAAGGTGAAGGGAGGTGGTTGGAAAATCCTCTGGTGTGCCGGGTGAGCCACCGCTCGCGTCCTCTCCGGCTGCTCTGCTGGCCCGCCCTGGGCTGGGTGTGCTTAGCGCGGCCCCTTTTGTACGTGCCATTGGCGCATCTCCGGCGGGAATAGAAAATGCGGAGGAGGAACCCAAACGCGGGGAGTTCGGGCAAATACAGAAAATAAAACCGTGTTTGGGTTGGGGTCTTGGTGTGACCCACGGGAACGAGCCGGAGGGCTCTCCCCTCCTCCGGTACCCTGACAGCGGCATCGCAATGCGCTTTGCACATCCGCCGCCCGCTGTAATCGGCCCCTTTTGCCCCCTCCTCCGTTCTGGCCGCCAAGGAAGCTGCGCCAATGGTTTGCTCTAGAGACCCGCCGGTCTGTACCGTGGCTCAGCTCAAGAGGCCGAGCGGTTTAAATGCTGTACGAAACAGAGGGTCTTAAAGACAATGCTGGGCAAAGCGAACAAACCCAGAAACTCACCTCCAGAAACAACAAAGCAAGGAAAATGCTAAACAGAAAACAAACAAACAAAAAACAACAAAAAAAAAATCACAAAAATAAGAATGAAACAATGGGCTCAAATTAAAATGCAATAACACATGTTAAACAGATATTCTGTTTTAAACCAAACATTGCAACAATGACAAAAACGACGTACCATCCTAGCTTTTAATCCTGAAAAACCACAAAACAAAAAGGCCCATTCAGGATAGAGTTCACCAGGTGAAAAAACAAATCTGCGGTCTGACAAATCTGTCCCCCGTTAAGTCCCTTCGGTGGAGCAGAAGACACACCATGGAAACCCTGGGAGACTGAGGAAGTAGGAGCTACAGACCAAAGGCAGGTAGAATATTGTAATAAAGCACTTGGAGTCAAGTTGCAAGATAGATGATCTCCTGATGCCACCGTAATAATGAGTATATTATTAAAACAGATCCCACGACACCGTAGCGCTTCACCATCGATCAACCACAAAACCATCTGTGGCTCACGCAGTAGCCTATGGCATGTGTAAAGGTGAAGGAACCTCTCCGGACCCTCCAAGCAGGCTGACACGCTAAATAAGCAACCAGTTCCTTCTGCCTAGGAAATGGCATTTTGTAACTGATGGAATAAACGGAACGTTTTCTGGAGCTGAATCGTGAAGAGAGGTGTGAACGGCAGAGGAGAGCAGAAGAACCGGTGCAGATCCACCGCAGGCACGGGAGCACACGACCCGCGCGGGCACGCTGCAATGCCACAGGAAAAGTGCCAGAGGTGGAGGAGCAGAGAGAGCACCGCAGAGCGTGGAACGGCCCCAAAGGAGCCTTAGGGGGAGATAACACACTCTCAGTCCTTGCTGTAGGACTGACAAGGGAAAGGAGCAAAACAGCAAGCACAGCACCTCGCCGGTGAAGCAGCAGAACAACCCATATGACTTTTCACCAGACTCAGCCCCAGGACGGCTTTATCACCTCTGTGGGAGGTGGACAAGCACGCCGGGAACACGAACGTCGTGACTAAGGGAATGCGAGTCACGGTGCCCTCTGCTAAAACTCGAGACCTGTTTTGATTGATGCAGGGAGAGAAAACGTTGATGTTTTCAGAACATTGATCCATGCTATAGGTGCCGGTTGTTACAGAAATCCATTTTCATAGGTTGGGAAAATAAAATCAAATTATAAAACTAAAAAATTATTCCTTAGGAGAAAATAAAAACAGCAACTGATAGGGTAGAGCCACCTTTGCAGCAGGACCTTGGTAGCTCAGTCCCAGTTTTTCCCCGCCTCTGCTCACCACCCACTTAGGGGTACCCAAGCTCTACAGGCATTTGCTTTTTGCGGTGCTATTTCCATACCCCAAAAATCCCGTTCCCAAGCATGCCCAGCACTATTTCATTCTCAGCATGTCCAGCTCTGAACCGCACCAGAGCCTTGATCTGATGAGCCTTGCCATCAACACGGCATCTGCTCCACCTTCAGGACCACCGTGTAGCCTACGAGCGTTAAGAGATGAAGTAGCGGGGTATGTGTGGCTGTCAGCCGTGGGTCCCTCTCGTCAGCCCGGCTGTAATGGGCAGAGATATCTAAGGGAGAGGTGCTGCAAACCTCAGAGCTGTAGCTGCTAAGCCCCTTTGGAGTTCACTATGGATGTATTGGTGTATTTAAAAAATTGCTTTAGCACGCACTCATTAAATAGCTATTGGATCATGAGCCAGAAATCCATCCATACACCTATTTCTGTCTCACAAAACACCTAACTTCTCCCCTGCCTTCTCCTCTATGGCATTATCCATTCGCTCATCAACCTAGTGACCTTACTGCAATTTTTTTTTTCCCAAACCAAAGCCCCGCGAGCTTTGTGAGCAGAACCTTGTAAGGACCTCACTGGCGCTAAAGCAGCGCTAACGAGAAGTCACACGACGGCTGCGAGACGACGGCTCCCACACGATGCTGCCGTGGGTGGCAGAAGTGGAAAGGAGCCGCTGCCCTTTCAGATGGGCTCGTTTGTCAGCCTCATTACCTGCCTGTACAAATGTCGCGGGTAGGGATCCGGGCAGATACAATTTGAGGCACAATCAGCAGAAATCCCCAATTTTGGACTCACTTTCAATTGTGGTCACAAAACCAGCCCTGTGATATTGAAAACCAGGTGAAAGCCTGGTGAAAAAATCATGGAATAAGGTTATTTTAAGCAACTAACAATGTGGTGTGAAATCTTAGCTCCGTTAAAGTGGGGTTTTTTTTTCTGATTTCTAAGAAATCTTCACATGCACTGTGCTTTTGATTTAAAAAGAAGAAAATAAGCCTCATTATCTTGCATTTTAAAATAACAGTACCAGGAAATTCATCAAGGAACAAGAGCAAATATTCTCAGTTGTCTTCTTTTCAAGACTGGACAGGAAATCACGTAAGAAGAGGATTATATTTAAAACCAACAAACAAACACAGCGTAAATAGGAGCTGATTAAAGCGGTAATGGCAAAATAAAATGTTAAGAAGGGGAAAATAGTCAAATTAATAATATTCTTTTCCTTAACACATAATGAACTGGCTCCATTTGGCCTATTGTCTTTGATGAAGTGGATTTAACTCCCAGTAACAGGGGCCTCAAGAGATTTACACTGAAGGCACAAGCAGGGATCCTGCTGCACTTCAGATACTTTGCAATAAAATTGAACAGGAAATTTCTTTTTCTGTGCTTGAACTTCTCCGGCCTTTGGGGAGGTCTCCCCGGCAAAAGGGGTCTGGAAAACATCAGCAGCTCTCAGTAAAATGCACAACCAATTTTTTTGATGCTGGTAGTCCTGACGCTAAAATTCCAGAAGAGTTAAATGAACCTTTAAGAAGAACATACTTTCCAGTAGATCCGCGCAAGGTGGCACGTCTCAAACACAGCCCCGTAACCCCACGCGGGCAGAGCTCCGCATTGACCTCAGCAACATCTGCACGAGTATTTCCACCTACATATCATTTTTTCCCTTCAGTTTAGATCAGTACCTATCGAAAGGGTGAGCCCCAAGGCAACGTTTTTTAAGGATTCTGCTATCAGAGGATCTGTACATATGTCCTCGCAGAAAAGCCTGCATCTCAAAATGCAAATTGATGCTTCTAGCTACAAACCAGCGACTGTTCACGTACGTGGTTTTATTCGACCCAGCGCTCTTTCAAACAGCAAAGAAAGAGCATTCAAGCGTATTTTTCAGCCTGGTATTTAGGAGGATGCCTTTGCATGTAAATTCTCGAAGCAGAGATCATTAAAGAACAGTTAATGGATTATGTGCACACATACCACTCGTAATTAAAAATCCAAAGTGAAACGTTAACACTTCACCTGGTGAAATCTATCCCAGGACAGCTTAAAAAAATCCTTCTAAAATACAGCTGTTTATAGCAAGGCAAAAGATGAGGCATTACAAAGAAAAACAAACTAAAAGAAATACTTAATTAGATTCATGGTTAAGCGATCAGCGCTGAAGTATTCAGTCAACCTAAAGCCCTGTCAGTAACAGAGACGGTATAAAAGGGCTCACAGAGTACTATGGGATGCTCCGCTTGAACAGACATATATCGACAATGAAAAACCGAAACCGAATTATAAAGTACCCAAATAATAAAACAATGCTTACGCGGCTATGGAAATGTTAGCTGCAGACATGGGGCTGACTTCGGCCACTTCCTTGGCCTTCTGCAGAGCGAGCTTCTGGTTGGTGGCTTCCTCCATCTCCTCCTCGTCCTGGTGCAGAAAATCAAGAGAAATCAGAGTAATTGTCATGTAGCGACAATAAGCAGAGCTCCCCGAGGCACGACTCATACAGGACTGTCACCGCCGGGCTGTGAAAACAGTGGAAACTCATTAAAATAAGGCAGAATTTCTTGCAAGGACTCTGGGGTAGGGTCTCGGTGCCAACAACAGCTGGTCAAGACGAGAAATGCCAGGTTTGGTCAAGTACTTAGTGCGTTTTTATCATGACTACACCTCCCTCGCAAAGCTTTCTTACCTCTCTTGGGTCTCCTCTTCTCACTTAGCATTGGGGTAGGAGACTATGGCAGGGCAGGGAGAGACCCGATCCCAAGTGTGACATTTCTGGAGTGAAGCGAGCCCCATTTATCTCAGACCTGCACCCATAAAAGCACTCTAAAACCTACATCCTACTGAAACACGTGAGACAGACTCCTAAATCCTTCGTGACCGCTTGCCAGCGTGACTTCTCTGATACAATAAGTCCGATAAGCCACACTGGGTTTGACTGGTCCTGCTCCAACCAGTTTTACCCCAGACATTGCCACTTATTGAAGCTGAATCACTGCGGACACGCAGGGTGAAAAGAGAAAGGAGGAGCCACATTAAAGCGTAGTCTGGAGACTGCCGTGCAGATCAGAAGGACGGCCGTGTTCGTGCCTTCTGCACACCTCCCGGATCGCGGGGGGGTTTATCCTCTGTGGGCACTGCAGGATCCCGCAGAGAATAGCTGTGATTTATTTCCCTGGTGTAATGACAAGAGAGCTACTGCTCAAATTCAAACTACGGGATCTTAAGCACTGAGATGAGGGCAAAAGGTAAAGAAAGAGCCCGGTTCCTTTTCAGTGGTCGTCTGGGTTAGAATTCCTTCGAACTATCTAGCCAGCTGATTTAGATAGTAAAATCCTGGCAGGATAAACACAGACCCTCTGATGCCAATGTCAGCAGCACACACACTCAGGGAATAACCACAAATGAGGGTGAGAGCAGTCACAGGCTCTCCTGTCAGGCTTTATGACGTGCCACAGGTCTACCTCTGCTCCTCAAAGGTAACGCTGTGAAACAGTTAGGCTTAAAATAACGCGAGCAGACGGTCAGACATCCAGCTTTGAACTCGGAAGTCACAGAGATTTATCCATCCCTCAATACCAAATGCATAAACAACTCCTGACTCTGACTTTGGTGTTATTTCCTTAAGCTGAAATCATTTTGAAACTGTTTTCCTTTTCTCCGTCGGAACGAAGAAGAAATGATGGAAAATTAATCAAAAAATTTGCTACCATTAAAGTTTCACTTTTTTTTCCCCCTTTCCAAACATTAGCAAATCTATAACAAGTAAATTCCTACTGTAGTGAGTGCAGAACCTGAGACAGGCCGTGAAAGAAAGCCGTGCTGAAAGATTACACAAAGTCAATATTTCTCAACTGCCGCTTCAGTAAATTTATCACCGGTTGGCAGCCCGTTGTAAACAAAGGCTGGCTGCAGAATATGAATCTTTTGAGGAATAAGGCCCCCAAATAAGGAGGTTTTCCTTTCATTCCGCAGGTATCTTCAAGTTGTTTCTTCTCGAGGACTCTCTACCAGTGTTACAATCACACACATTCAGAGGCTCTCGATTTTTCTTTCCGGGCACCTGAAGCACCAGGTGCAGTTTTTACTGTCTCTTTAAAATTTGTAGCTTCAGCCACATTCTCGCTGCCGCATGCGTAATTCTGCCAGATTTGATAGCTCAAAGTAACAGCACAAAATATCCCTTGTCATTATAAAGGCAGCTGTCCCTAAGTCTGAACATCACGCTCTTTAGCAGATGACCACTTAATACTATTCCTGCAGTTCCTTCCACCCAGAGACTGCAGATGGCTACAAAAATTAATTAATTTTCTGCCTGACACTTGCACTGCCAGGTCTCACTGGGGCACAGGCTCATCTCCTTCTGCGTGAGGCTCACCGGGGTGTGACAGTGCACGACTGAAGCCAGCTCAGAGCTGCGATGGTGACATCCCTCTGTCCCACCTCCCACCACCAGCCCAGACCATCACCATCATTACAGGGGCAAGTGCACATAAAGGCCCTGCCTATAAGGACATCTCTTTTTTATGTTTCCTTTCTGGTTTTTTGGAGTTCCCCCCTTTTTCTTTTAATGATGGTGTTCCATCTCAACCAAAATGCCAGTTACCAAACTGAAATCCAGATTGAGAATAGTAAGAAATGATTTAACCCTGAATCACGGAATCACAGAATTTTCAGAGTTGGAAGGGACCTCTAGAGATCATCCAGCCCCACTCCCCTGCCAAAGCAGGACTGCCCAGAGCACATCACTCAGGACTGCATCCAGGCGGGTCTTGAAAACCTCCAGAGAAGGGCACTCCCCCACCCCCCTGGGCAGCCTGTGCCACTGCTCTGCCACCCCAACCGGAAAGGAGTTTCTCCATGTATTTGAACGGAACTTCCTATGTTCCAACTTGTGCCCGTTGCCCCTCGTCCTGTCACTGGGAACCACTGGAAAGAGTCTGGCTCCATCCTCCTTCAGCCCACCCTTTAGGTACTTGTACGCCATAATAAGGTCTCACTGAAACGCAGTGCCCGCAAGCTGCACGCAAGCTGAAGAAAACCAAGAAAAAGGAAGAAGAGCCATTAAAAAGCTTGAAAACTGAATTCCGAGGAAAGATTGAAAGAAGTAAGTACATGTATGTTGGGCAAACAAGTTCTCCAGGATCTAAAAAATTACATAAACCTTGAAGACAAATGAGCCCATATTCAGATTTCAGAGTAAAATCCAAATCTTCACTTAAACCACACAGTTTATCACATGGTAAAACCCATCTTCAGTGCTGCCCATAATGACGGGCATCGTTAGCGCTGACTGTTCTTTATTAAGTTCACCCAATTAAAGCCCTCTCTGTTGGGAAGGAGGAAGAGGGGTCCTTCATGGATGTTAGGCTCTTGGTTTTGTTGCTCACTTCAGTCCATTATTTCTGGGGATTTCTCAACTTTTTAAATATATTTCCCTGTAAAATTCGCACATTCCTCCTATCCCAGAGTTTTTATCCCACTGTCTCAGGGACTGCTGGTCCTGCACAGAGATCAGAGAACGCACTTTGTGCTTTAGGATGATAAAGGGTCGCTGGTGGCGGCATCACACGCCGGTTTAACGAGGATGAAGAACGAACCGCTGTGTGTCACCAGAGACATTATGGGATGGTCAGCGGAGAGAAGATTTTAAAAGCAAATTTTGAGGGGCAACTTTAGATTCTGCTCTGAATAAGTGAACAGGAAGAAAAACCTGCCAATATATGGGAAAAATCCAGAGGGTGGGAAACGCAAAGAGCTTCGGGATAGTTCTGAGAAATCACTAGAAATTAAGTTGGCAGAGTTTAAGTCAGTTCAAGGGAAAGGCAGCCCAGGGAAAGAAGGGGGGAGACCTGGGGAGGCAGAGGCTGGAGAACAGATTCTTTATATACTCAAAGCAAAGAAGG
Organism: Anarhynchus alexandrinus; assembly: GCA_008711295.1. Classification (NCBI taxonomy): domain Eukaryota; kingdom Metazoa; phylum Chordata; class Aves; order Charadriiformes; family Charadriidae; genus Anarhynchus; species Anarhynchus alexandrinus. The sequence continues at coordinate 50,268 of VUYV01000842.1, read as the reverse complement.
TGATTCTTTTTTATTCTTCCCCAAAATGAGTCATTCCAAAGTACTGGTGAGTTTTGTAACAGACATCGGATGCTGACGCTTAAGTTAAATATAGTTCCAATTCTGATAACTTCTGTTGCAGGTCACAAGGCCCAGCCAAGGCTGCTGAAAAATGGTCAAACGCCATGATAAAAGAAGTCCAAATTAGCGGCCAGAAGTGGAAATGTTGGTTGAAACGTTTGAGTCCCGAAGGTGAGCTGGAAAGCTTTCTGGCTTTCCAAAACAGAGGCAGTTCCAAACTGCATATGGTTTCCCCCCATTATGAGCAGCACTGATCTCGATTCGTTTTACAGCGTAAATGTCAAGAGAGTCTCCTGAGATCAACTGACTCCTGAGTAACTTAATTATGTCTCCGGGCCATTTTTGGTTTTGCTTGATCATATTTACTTAGCAATAAATCCCTCATTCTCCAGGTATGCTGTATAATTGAATTACTTTTATCTTTTTCCTCTTCTTTTCAAAGCCCTAGTGATTTTTGGGGGGGATCATAAATAGAATTAAAGACAAAAAAAAAAAGAGTTTCTGAAGGAGCTTTATGATTTGGCAATGCTGCCAAATCCATCAATATTTAATTATACTTTATAAACATCAACAAAGTCAGGTTTCTAACCCTCCCAGCCAACCGCTGAAATATTCACAAGAAAGCACTAAAAGGATTAAGAAAGGAGGAGGATGAGCTTCATTATCCAAGAACTGTGCTGGGCCTGATCCTCTCCCTTAGCGCATGCAGGGGATGCCCGTAAATCTCCTGACCGGGCTGGGAGGAGGCATGTCTCTGCGCTGGAGCTTTCTGTGGGCTTCAGGAAGAATAGAAACAGCTGAGCTGCTCCAAGGGAGAATTTCCTCCCCCCCAAAAAACCCAAAACAAAACAAAAAAACCCACAAACAAACAAATAAAAACCCAACAAAAACCCAACTGAGAGCCAAGAAGCACAGCCCTGAGCTGCGTTCTAAGAGAGGGGGGATGCAGAACGCGGTCTCAGCGACACAGGGACATTAATGGTACACCTGAGAGCCACCAGCCTTCCTGCACGGTCTGCGCTGGGGATCAGCTGTCAGGAGACGATGCTCCAGTCAGAGCTGGAACCTGAACCCAGTCACGCAGCTCCACGGCAAAGGAGAGCTGGTAAAGACAAGCTCAGCCGCAACGGGGACGTGGATTGCAACTGGGAGCGGGCGGCTGCTTTGGTCTTCAGCCACTGGAGTGGGGTAGGAAACTCCAAGAGACCTCTGTTCCCCCGAACTGCGGAGTTGCGTTGTGTATCCATGAGCTACTGCACCTTTCTACAATGCTAAAATGTAGTTCTGAGGAGAAGGATCTGGGGGTCCTGGTAGACAGTAAATTGTCCATGAGCCAGCAATGTGCCCTTGTCACCAAAAAGGCCAACGGCATCCTGGGCTGCACAGGGAAGAGTGTGGCCAGTAGGTCGAGGGAGGTCATTCTCCCCCTCTACTCTGCACTGGTGAGGCCACATCTGGAGCACTGTGTCCAGTTTTAGGCTCCCCAGTTCAAGAGGGACAGGGAACTGCTGGAGATGGTCCAGTGTAGGGCAGCTAAGATGATGGAGGGATTGGAGCATCTCCCGCATGAGGAGAGGCTGAGAGCGCTGGGACTCTTTAGCCTGGAGAAGAGAAGGCTGAGGGGAGACCTTATTACTGCGTACAAGTATCTAAAGGGTGGGTTGAAGGAGGATGGAGCCAGACTCTTTCCAGTGGTTCCCAGTGACAGGACGAGGGGCAACGGGCACAAGTTGGAACATAGGAGGTTCCGTTCAAATACACGGAGAAACTCCTTTCCGGTTGGGGTGGCAGAGCAGTGGCACAGGCTGCCCAGGGGGGTGGGGGAGTCCCCTTCTCTGGAGGTTTTCAAGACCCGCCTGGATGCAGTCCTGAGTGCTGTGCTCTGGGCAGTCCTGCTTTGGCAGGGGAGGGGGGCTGGATGATCTATAGAGGTCCCTTCCAACTCTGAAAATTCTGTAAATAAATAAAAAAAAAAAAGAGAAAACATCCTTGCCCACTGCTGCGTAAGCACATGGCTGGCGATGTTCTTGCCCTGCAAGGAGTATGTGAGCTAAAGCTTCTAAAATACAACTGCTGAGGTGGATACGGTGCTTCTGTCAGCACCGGCAGGTCACCATGACTTACGAGGTGGCAGCAGCGCAGCAACGGGGCGCGCGTGGTTTTACCCACCCCATGGGAACAAGCTAGAAACGTGCCAACAACATCTACCGCTGCCTCATAAACACAACCGAGCGTGCTACAACGGGAACTCAAAAGCATGTAATAACATGAGTGCAAAGCGCAGCACTCGCAGCCCTCCCTGTGCAACCTCCCTGTTCCCATAGGGAACGCTCCGGTCGCGGTCAGCGCAGTCACACCGGTGCCATTCCCCTCTCCCGCCGGGCTCTGGCTTTCTGCCCACGCTTGGGCTGCTGCCTCTGGTTTTTCCTGCACCCGGTGAGAGGCAGGAAGGTTATAACATCTTCACCGCCTATGCGCAATAGCCTCTGCGAGCTGTTTTCCAGGGAGTCGATTGGAGGATGTTAATTCTCTGATTTATCCCGAAACTCAGCAAGGTAGGAAACGTTAGCATGAGACAGCAAAAGCAGCAATCCAGCACCTGCGTTTCCCCATGTCTAAGCTTCAAATCAGCCAAAACCCGTTAATTGCTTCGCCTCTGGTCTTGAAAACAGCAAACGCTACAAATGCCTCTGCGCCTCCACGCAGCAGCGAGATGAGCGATGCCCACTGCCCACTCCGTGATAAAACGAAACTAAAGAAAATAAAATAGTTCGCTGAAACAAGCCTGAAATGAAACAAACCTGAAGGAGAATAAACCTCCAGGTCCCTCTCTGCAATGCCAACTGGTAAAGGGGGACACCACGTGACCGGGCTCTGGGGGAAACCTCCGGGCGGCTGGAGGGGACGGGGACGTGCGCTGGGGACGAAGTTTGAAGAAACAGAAATCTCGTACGTACCTTGGTCAGCTCTTGGGCGTTTGCCAGGTTGTCAACAGCGATAGCCAAGAAGACATTCAGGAGCGTATCTTTTGGGGAGCAGCTAAGGAAAAAGATCTTCATGCAGCCAATACAGTGAACTGTTCCCCTTCTGCTGCCACCACCCTTCTTTCCCCACTTACAGTCATCAGTAGATGATGGTGTTATGGTTTGAGGAACCCACAACAGTTTATTGTCGTTTAGACAATTATTCTCTCACCCAATGACCCCTCCCCACCCGGGAAGGGGAATCAGGAAAAAACAAGGAAACCCAGAGGGCTGAAATGTAAATAATTTAATAGGATAAGACTAAATAATTAGCATTAATAATATTAAAGAACCAATATTGATCCCAATACCAATATAAAATACACCAGGACTATCCTCAGCCCATTCTATCAGTGGAAGCTGTGCGCTCCCAGCAGGGACAGCACATGTGGGACACTGCGAGCGCTGCGGTTTGGGAGGAAGGGAAGGGCTCAGGGCTGCGGCACCGGGGTGAGGAGTTCTCAGGATGGCAGCCAGCACGGGAGAGAGAGCACTTCACAGCAATCTTTCTAATTTATAGTGAATGTGCCGTTGATGTTATGCAATAACCCTGTTGGCAGTGTGGGTCAAGTGCCCACGTCTCGCTCCTCATCCCTGCACCTGGTGAGCTCGAAAACACCGAGACCTTGAAACCCGCACACCATAGCTGGCTATAAAGTGAATATTGTCACAAATTCAGACACTGGAGTCTTTGCGTTAGAAGAGACATTATTCCTGTGTCGCTCAAACCAGGACATACAGATTGACCCCTTCCACCAGTGCTCTCTTCACTTCTACCTCCCCCCCCTGCCGGCAGCCAGCTCCGCAGCGCCGCGAGGCCGGACACCCATTGCTCTCTTCCCCAGCACATGTTACCCAGTGAGGATCCACACAGGTGCTGGGCAGACGGGCTGTACAAAACTACAGGTGCGACTGGTACAGGACCACATGGTGGTCCAACAGACAGAGCAGCCCCCAGTTTTTCAATCCAGAAAATCACACCTACCCTCCTGCCCGCACACACACACACAGGAGATGGCCTTCGTTTTTCCCCGCTTGTTTAAAACCGGTATAGCTCCTGAAAATCGGTCATTTTAAAGCCAACATTTGCGTGACATATACACATAGCTATAGAGAGGCATTGGGTACCATGAGAAAGTTAAGCTGAGGTCACTGCTGCATTACATAGGGGTGGGAGGACGCTATCATGACTGATCACACTGAAGTCGATATGACAATTAAATCGCCGTGGATGTGCTCTGTCCTGAATGCTGCAGCATCACGCAGAGCACAGCTCCAGAAGAGCCCGTTAGCAGGACACCCGGCCCGAGCTAATGAGCGCTGCCGGGAAACGGGCCGCTAAGTCCCGGCCAAATTGCATATAGCCCAGCTCAACAAGCGCCAGCGCCCACGCTAGCCTGGGTCTCTCTGCACAGCACTGCATTATATCACTAAGACATAACATTTCCCTATAATTATTTATTCATATTTTATTTTCTTTTTTTTTTTCCGCTTAATGGTTTCAGCTATTACTTGTCCCTTCATATATTTTATTGTTGTTATTCCAGCTACGCGGCTGCAAAACAGCCCCAAAACGGTTGTAAATCAGATACCTTTGCACAGGAAAGGAGAGCAAGCAAAGCAAACCCCAATCCCAACTCCTCTCCAAGAAGAAAATGCATTTTGCTCTCGCGCCAACCTGGTGACAGCAGAGTCACCCACTCCACAGCTGTGTAAAGCTGCAGTTGCTCCTCTAAATATGAACATACATGAGAACAAAGTTGGTCTCACGAGTATTTACCCTCTGGAGTGCCACAAAGGCTCTAAACCAATGCGCCGCGGTGGGTTTGTGCCGCACCGTCCCCACCAGAGCCGAACACCAGCCTGGGACCAGCGGCAGGTCCCCATCAGCCCAGCGAAACGCCTCGCAGCAGTTTTAGGCAACGAACCTGGTTATATGCAGTGGGGTGAGGGCGTCCCCTGTTTTGGCTGTGAGCTGGCAGCAACGCCCGAAGCACCGCAGGACCGAGGGCGGTGCGCTGGGCACCGCCGCTGCAGCGAGGGCAGGAGAGGCAAGAGGCGAGCTGCCAGGCTGCTGGCAAACCCACACCGAGATTTTTGGGCCACCTTGGCCCTCTGATCGCTTTCCCTTTCCCAGCAGGATGCCTGGAGGAGGCAGCTGCGGTTTCTCTATAAACAGAGGAGCGGCGCGAGGCTGATGGATGGGCTGCAGCCGTCTCTGCCGAGCGGGAGCGAGCCCAGAACTCCCCGTCACGCGGGCTGCGGAGCCACTGCCCCACGCTGGCACCGCACCAGGAGACAGCCCGGGGCAGCCGGGGACCGAAGTCAGCCCAAACAACCAGCTCGAAGCCTCTTTGCTTTTCCTCTCAAGAGCTTTTACCAAACGCAATTCAGCCAAGGCTACAGAACCAGACGTTCCCGTCTCTAATTCCCATTGAGACGAGTGTCTCCAGAGCCTGAACGCCTGCCGAAACGGGAGCCTCTGCCTGCGACTGCAGAAAGCAGGAGCTGGATTTCATCTCTTAGGGTGTGTCTGCATCTTGATACGGATGGGACACAGAGCCCTGGGGTTTCTCCAGGCAAAGACCAGCTCATCCATCAGGTTTTCTCCATTTCATGTAACACAAGATGGAGGTTTTCTCACATTTTATCCATCCTCTGATGAAGGAGGGCCATGAGGATGATCCGAGGGCTCGAGCACCTCTGCTATGAGGACAGGCTGGGAGAGTTGGGGGGGTTCAGCCTGGAGAAGAGAAGGCTCTGGGGAGACCTTAGAGCTCCTTCCAGTGCCTAAAGGGGCCTACAGGAGAGCTGAGGAGGGACTTTTTACAAGGGCATGGAGTGATAGGATGAGGGGGAATGGCTTCAAACTGGAAGAGGGGAGATTTAGATTAGATATTAGGAAGAAATGTTTCCCTGTGAGGGTGGTGAGCCCCTGGCCCAGGTTGCCCAGAGAAGCTGTGGCTGCCCCATCCCTGGAGGTGTTCAAGGCCAGGTTGGACGGGGCTTGGAGCAACCTGGGCTGGCGGGAGGTGTCCCTGCCCAGGGCAGGGGGGTGGAACGAGATGGTCTTCAAGGCCCCTTCCAACCTAAACCATTCTATGATTCTATGCTCACATGTAGATGATTCCTCTGGGACAGACAGAGGTTTGATCTATGATGCCCATCACTTGCTCCTTCCTCCGTTCCAGCAGGACAGCGAGGAGCGCGGAGTGGGAGCACCCCAATCCTGGTGAGCCCGGCAGAGGAAGAACAAGACAAAGGGAAAGACAATGCTGAAACGATCGACCTCCCCCCCACGCTGAAGTCAGCGCTCAATCAGCTCTTCATTGGCAAAGATACTAATTTCCCCATTTCCTTTTAACTGAGGGTTGGCAAGAGGGGGCTGCCACGTGCAGGCAGGGGGTGCAGGCAGGGATGCTGGGCACACTGGCAGGGGGTGGCAGGCAGGGGGTGCAGGCAGGGAGGCTAGGGTTACAGGCAGGGGGTGCA
>VUYV01000842.1:1905-43648 GCA_008711295.1 Anarhynchus alexandrinus | reverse complement strand
AGGCAGGGGGTGCAGGCAGGGAGGCAGGGGGTAAGGCAGGGGGTGCAGGCAGGGAGGCAGGGGGTGCAGGCAGGGGGTGCAGGCAGGGAGGCTGAGGCACCGCTGCGCCGGCCGGTGCCGACTGTTTGGGTTTCTCCCTCTGGGGTGCTTGCAACACATTGGAACCACTTCCAAGCTCTGGGAACGTACGTCTCGGTAATAAAACTGTCTTCCTCCCCCTGCCTCCTACACACAGATGCTGAAAATGTCTCGTGTAACATAATCAACCACTGGAAATATATATATATTTTTTTTAACAGATCAGGCTGTTTTGATCCGTCTCCAAAGCAGACACAAGCTGGCAGACTTGGGTGGTTCTGCCCCAAAAAAGGTCCCTCAGCCCTTTCTGCAGGGCCTGGGGATTCCCAAGCACCCCCCAAGCCCCAGCCTCTGGTCCAGGCTGTGTGACCCGGGCAGACCCAGCGGCCTCGCTGGCCAGCGGAGCGTACTGGTGCCCAGTACAGCTCTCCTGCTGAGGGCAAGGGGAAGGGCAGCGTGTTCCAGGCACTTGCTGCTTTTCATTTCAGTCTCCTCTGCAGTTTTTCATGGGTTTTTTTTCCTATTCTTTTTTTTTTTCTCCTCAACAGATACATCAATTTATCAATTAACTGGATAGCAATGAATACAGGCATGGTGTAATTTCCTAGAAAATGGGCCAAATCCTGCTGTCACTCTAATCATACTACTTTCATTAAACCATTTCAGATGCAGAGGTCTGGCTCCACGCAGAGAATCTGGAACCGGGAATGTAATGTGAGAGACTTCCGACTTACACAAACAAAGTTTCTGGATTTTTTCCTTGCAATAGTCCCTTGGAAAAGTAAAGGGATTCAAAGAAACAACTGAGCTGCGGTGAGGAGCAGGTGAAGCGGCACCCACCCGCCTTTCTCCTGCATGAAATAGAACAATCACAATGCCCCGAGCAGCTCTGGGAGAGAAAGGAGTGAGTCATGTTTAAAAAGAGCAAGTTCTGCAAGCTGACCTAAAAATCGCCAATGCCAATTCTCTAATGAGATTTGATCCAGTCTGCCTAAACTCTTAAAAGTGGGCTTGCCCAACGCCAATGCTCAAAAATTGCAATTAAAACCCCTCCCGGCAGAGGAACCGAAGTGCCTTTTGCCGATGAGCATCCAGAGGGGCTTAGACTGATTTCAATGGTCGTGATATAAGAGAACAAAAAGTCCCACTTAAGAAATTCAGCCGCAGTGAACGCCTGTGTGGGGAGGGCTGGTGACAAACCCGCACTTGACAAAGGAAAAAAAATCCATTACATAAAAAAAGTACATTTTTAAAGCTTTTTTGAGGGAGTTCTGTAAGGCAGAGGTGGGGGGGGAATCTTTGTGAAGACCCAAGTCAGAGCAGAAAAGACAGTTCACATTAATCTAATCTATAATTAAGCTAATCAACAGCTCGGACTGCTCTCTATGGGGTGTCCTCTCGGTGCCTGCTGGGCTGTGGGGGTCTCTCCTCGGGAAGGTGAGCCCCAGGCTCAGACACGTACGCTCGCCTGTCCTTAACATTGCTGGGGCACTGCAGCATCAGTGACATTAACGATTAGTTTATTTCCTGCAAAAACGCAGGACTGGTCTTTTCTGGCCAACTAAACTTTATTTCCAGACGTTCCTGGTTATGTTTTGACAGTTAACGATAACTTAAGTCCCTGGTAAGTCGTACGGTTCAGCTTTCCCTCAGAGGTGAATGACTGCCTGCTGCTTGCTCTCAGCATCAAAACCGCAGCTGGTGAAAAGCAGGGGTAGCACCGACCTTACTGAAATACTGTTGGACATATCAGCGCGAGCCTCAGTGGGCTCACTCCTGCGATTCCCTTGGAAAACAGACCAGGAAAAGATTTAACCCCTCATCCTCCATCACACACTCCAGCCTCAGCTCTCCCCTCCTGCCCACGGTGCTTAATGACAAACAGGACTACGCGCGATGCCGAAAGGCTCTTAGGAGCTCTCGGGGAAAGCAGCCGATGCTCTCAGACTGAGTGTCTCCAGAGCCAACCCGGGCCAGGACTCTCATTCTCCAACAGGGATGTAAATCTCCATAGAAATTAATAGAGTTGCTTCAAGGTTTATGCCTCTGACCGCTAGAAGTTGGTGAAAGAAGTCTTCCAGGACATCATAAAAGGGTTTCTGAGTGTTGTGACTCTTTGCCGGCCAGCTCTCCCCTCTCTCTGTGCTTCATGCTCACAGAAACTCACCTGCAGCAAACTCCCCCCAAATCTGGTGGAGAGCCCAAGAATCACACGTGACCCGTCCTCGGTGCTAACCGCCCAGACGGTGCCGCCAGGAGCGCTCCGGCGGCGCGGAAGGTGTGCCACCAGCGTGCGGCCGCGGGCAAAGGGCATGAGAGGGGCACTGGAGGTGGTCCCAGGGAAGCAGCCAGGGAAGCCACCTCCTGGATCTCCTCGGCAGCAGGACAGCAGAAGGGAAAGCAAGACAGCTGCTCTCTGCTGGGGTGATATTCAGGGAGAATGTGGGTAAGGTTTCGAGTCAGCACTCTGCCAGGGCAAGCAGAGGCAAATATGGAATTCATGGCAGTGGCAATAGGTGAACCAGGTCCTTATTCCCTCCTCTTGAACATCCCCTGCTCTTCCCCTTTAAACGAAAGGACGAGGGAGAGGCCCCCTCTGAATTAAAACTGCAAGAAGGGAATTCATATCCCATTCCTCAAAAATGCTGGCTCTTAGCTGCTCTGAGGTTAAAAGTCTCTCTCTCAGCTCTGCTGTCAAGCCTGATTATAGCTTAATCTCATTTTCAAATGCCAAGCCCTGAGGATTTCAAGAACTCCCTCCCTCCCAGCTCTCCATTGACCCAGTTTCCCAAAGCCCTGTGTTTCTGGAAGGGGACATGCTGCCCGCCACGAGGCGGATGTCTGAGCTGAGCCGCCGAGCCAGCCCGGGCATCACGGCTGCTCTGGCTCCGACAGCGCACGTTAATGGGATCAATCCCGCAGAGACACTCTTGTGTGACAAGCACGGCTCGCGCGCTGTCTGCTCCACTCTTGCCTGTCTCCATTCCTTGTGCTAATGGGGAGATTTCAGGCAAAGCAGAGGGCCGGAGCTCTGCCATGCAGTCCGTGGGTGCTGATGTCTCATCTCTTGTCATCTTGACCGCCAGCTGAAGGGGACGATGTCTGTAACAACTCTCCATCTTTAGCACAAGTATTTCCCCCAAGCACCTTCCCTCTCGCCTAGGTACCCAGCGGATACTGCCAGCCCAAACGGGACTCCTAGGAAAAGACAGACACTGGGACTGTAACTGGGAAGAAGGTTGGGGCTGCTGGGAAACCCTCCAGAGAGCTCTCAAGCAGAGCGGCAACATTCAGCCTTATTATCCCTATTTTACAAAACAAACAAACCAGCCGGGCTGCCTCATCTCTGCAACGGTTTTTCAGCTTCCATTTTTAAGGACGCTCTGTTTGACTCCACACAGCTTGTGGCTGCAGCCAGCAAACGCCTCGCACCAACAGTTCTCCACTTAGTTAATGTGAGCAATCTACGCAACGTCAGCCCATCAGCAGCCTCCAGCACAAAGCCGGGACAGAGCCATCACAACTTCTATGTGCCGCTGCCTCTCCTCATCACACCCAGCCCTTAGATCACAGAATCTCCTTGCTGATTTCCGTATAAAATACAGCCTCCCTTTCCAAACCCCATCTCCATCTGACTGTCTTGCCTCCTCTGACCTCTCTGGGAACATAACACACAGCAGAGGTGCTGCTGGTTCCCCACCTGGGACATTTTGGGGGGACACGAGCTCCCAGTTTCCTGTTGCTCCCATTTTTCATGGCTAAGCAGAACAAAACATCTTCAGAGACTTCATGTGTCGGGTCTCGGAACGTGACGGAATACTCTACAGAGTATTATATACATACAACTATATATTATATATCTGTATATATATACAGAGCTCTAAACGCAAGATATGGACTTTAGTTTTAAATATTCTGTGGAGACAAGACAATTTCAAGCACTTGGAACAGCACAGCTGGTTAAGCTGCCCTCCAGACAAAGGCACCGAGAGACCGGAGCCTGACCTACACACCAAACCAAGCTCAGCTCTGCCTTCCCCCAACCTAGCACAAACTATACGTGAAGATATTCGAGGTACAGAGGTCCTGCTCTGTCTTGACTTCAATCGTTTTTCCCACAACATAAATTAACTTATAATAGGACATTCTTAAGGTAAAACATGGAAATGAATGAAGACTATGCTCGCATCGCCATCAGAAAAGTGACATCAACATGGACAACTTACCTACATCTCTTACCCCGCGTGCTGCAAGGAGCAAAGTTATAGCAATGATTTGGGTTTAAAAAGCGTAAGCGAGGGTGTGAGAATTGAAACAAAACTAGGTATTTCTGGCACCCCAGGAAAGGCGCGTGGCACACCATGCCACCAGCACGAGGCAGTGCGGAAGGATACAGTTACCAAACAACGTCAGGACGATGAAGTAAATGGAGGAGAACATCCCCGAGCGGACGCCGCCCTGCGACTCTATGCCGTGGTACATCACCGCGTTCCAGTCTTCCCCCGTCAGGATCTGCACAGTGCAATTCAAGAGAGAAGAAGAGGTGACTCAAAGGAAAAGCAAAGTAGGTAAGGTCTGGGGGAGCGAGGCAGGACCGGTCTCGGGAGGAAAAACGCACATCAGTGTGGAAGACTGCGGCGTTGGACATCAACCAGCAGGCCAGCAGGACAAAGGAGGTGATTCTGCCCCTCTGCTCCACTCTCGTGAGACCCCACCTGGAGTACTGCATCCAGCTCTGGAGTCCCCAACAGAAGAAGGACATGGACCTGCTGGAGCGTGTCCAGAGGAGGGCCACGAGGATGATCCAAGGGCTGGAGCACCTCTCCTATGAGGAGAGGCTGAAAGAGTTGGGGCTGTTCAGCCTGGAGAAGAGAAGACTCCAGGGAGATCTTAGAGTCCCTTCCAGTGCCTAAAGGGCCTACAGGAGAGCTGGGGAAGGACTTTTTACTGGGGCATGGAGTAATAGGACGAGGGGGAATGGCTTCACACTGGAAGAGGGCAGGTTTAGATTGAACATTAGGAAGAAGTTTTTCCCTTTGAGGGTGGTGAGGCACTGGCACAGGTTGCCCCGAGAGGTTGTTGAGGCCCCATCCCTGGAGGTGTTAAAGGCCAGGTTGGACGGGGCTTGGAGCAACCTGGGCTGGTGGGAGGTGTCCCTGCCTATGGCAGGGGGGTTGGAACTCGATGATCTTCAAGGTCCTTTCCAACCTAAACCATTCTATGATTCTATGAACGCCCAGCCCTGGATGGTCTCACCCCCGGCTGGATGCAGCTCTCTCCTCTGGCACGGCCTGAGGAGGAGGGAGGACCATTGAGGGAGGACTATTGTCCCGTTCCCACCCCCTCTTGCTCACACGCCCGCTGCCCACCTCCAACCGTCACCTCTCGTGCAGGCAGAGGCAGCAAAAGCCACGTTCCAACACTTCACCCCCGGCAAAATTTCTTCCGCCCTCTCCATTTTTAAGTCATGCAGAGACACCGGGTTCCAACAGCTCCGTGCACGGCCTTTCCCACAGACATGAGACACCTCTGACCCCTAAGCCCAGTGCCCCGAGTGGGACCTCTGCCAGCGCCACCTCCTTTCATCCACGTCACACAGAAAGGGTTTGCCCGGCGTGCCCCCGACCCGCACACGCCGAGCGACTGCGTAACAGGAGGGGAAACTCTCGCAACCCCCCTTCCACCATTCCTCTGCCCCTCAGGGCTGCAGGGAGCGCGAGCATTTCTCCAAATGCCGCCACAACCGCTGCCGGGTTTGCCCGGGAGCTGCACCACAACTGCTTCTTCTCCAGGTCTCCTGCTCGCCAAGGCCACGAGGACCCTCCGCCACCCGGATGGCCACAAACCACAAAAAAAACCCCCAAAAAAATCCCTAAGCAGAAGCAATAAGCAAACCTGTATGAGTGAGGACAGATGAGGGACAGAAGGGGACTCTGCTCCTCCTGCGTCCTCGCAGAGGCGAGCATGACCACAGCCCGGCTCCGCAGAGCTGCCCCGGCTCTGCATGCTGACCCGAGGCTAATTAGCAAACACACGAATAACAGACTAACTAATCAGAATAAGTGAAAACACCCAAGACTCAAATAAGCCTCATCATGCCAGATGCTAACTGTGCAGCAGCCCGAGTGACCTGCCACTCCTGCTCTTCACCCACGACTGTAACGCAGCAGCGTTTCGGGCAGATGAGCGCTTCATCCGCCTGCCGCGGCAGAGCCGGACGGGAGTTACTTTTAGTACATTAAAACATTCCCACTGGGATGCGAAGCTCAAATGCCTAAATAGGATGTTGTCTTCGTGTTTAGTAGAAGACAAAAAAAAAAAAAACCCAACCAAAAAAGCCCAAAGCATGATGTGCGCTGTCGTAATTGAGTCCCACATGCACACAATATGCCCCAAATGATTGCAAATTCCAGACCGGTCATCAGCTGCTGATAGAGAGAAACTTTCTTGCTGTGGGGTCGGTGCTGATGACAGCAATAGGCTGAGAGCAAGTGTAGACACAAGGACGTACAGAGCATACACAAACTCGTTTACTAAACGCAGAATCCCGTCTCAAGTAATGCAGAGCCCAAAATTCAGAGCCCAAACCTGACCCACACCGCTGGGGTCCCGCTGGGTTTACACCAGACAACGCGCAGCCGGGCACTGGGCTTTCAACTCGGGCGCTCAGTTACGCACAACGCTCTTCACAAACTTGCATTCGCACCGTTTCCATGAATTCACAATTGTTCCTGCTTTCAGGGAATAACCATAAAGGGATTTCTGTTCGCACAAACATTCGTGGAAAGGGAAACCAGTGGGAACAGGTCTATGCCCTGCAGGAGAGAGCAGGAGTCACCGGGTATCACAAATTACAGGCTGTGCGTAAACAGGTCCAGCAGGTTGGGGTCTGGGTTCAAAAATCATAGAATCATAGAGTGATTTAGGTTGGAAAGGACCTTGAAGGTCATTGAGTTCCAACCCCCCTGCCATAGGCAGGGACACCTCCCACTGGATCCAACTGGATTAGTTTGGAAGTGGAACAAAAACTTAAAGGGGAAAAAAAATATTGTTTGGTGGAACTTTTGCCGAGAGATAAATAGTGTAAAGGAACCAGCCTGCCCGGGCAGCGCTGAGGATGCTCTGAGGCCACGGCAAGAGGGGACACACTTTCACCTGGTGTCCTTCCACTGTTTGCACTGTCACCCATCAGCCGGAGGAATTACTTAAGCAATTAGGTAGCAGCCCTCAAAGAGCAGAGCACATGCAGTAAAATAAAAGTCTTTCTGCCTTATAATGTCTGTGTTTATAGACACTATAAGAACTTCTTGTTATGGGAGAGAAAGGGACAGCATTGCAGAGGGAGGGGCGCAACCAATGAGGACTTCGGCGTATGGTGAAGCCCAAACATTTTGTTTTTCCCGGGGCCCAAAACTGCTTTTGGCTGCCTCAAATGAACATTTTGTCAAGTGCCTCTCAGCATTTAATGCTTCGGCTTGGCTGAGGAGCCATCAGGTGACGGGATAAAAAGAGCTGTCAAGAGCTGTCATGAAACCTGAATGGACTAATGAGCACATTACCGGTGGGACACACTCAGCTGCGGAGGAGCAGAACCGCACCATTTCAGGGGGCTGTGCCAAAAGCCAGACACTTTCCTGGAGAAGGCCCCCAGTAAAAGCCAAATCACGCCAGCTCAGTGTCGTCTCTTGCAGGGAGGGCAACGCGGGCACTCGGGACGTCCAGCCGAAGCCACCTCTGCTCCCCAGCAGGGCACCTGTCAGCAGAGCTGAGGTTTGGTGCCATCCCGCCACCGCCATTCCTCATCTCCTCCAGCTTTTAGCAGCCGGCAGCGGGTAATTATTTATGTAGCGGCTCTCAGGGAGCAGAGCGATATCGTCAGCACAGGACTTTGTGCTTTGTAGAGTCTCTGCGTTTACGGACATTGGACACGTTTCCAGGTCAATGACTGCTGGAATAGGGAGATGCAACTAGGTATTTTTCATGTGTGTATATACACATATGAAAATATATTTATATATATGTAGTTTGTGTTTGTATTTAGTATACACACAGCTTGGCATTCGGCTCACAAAGACTTTCTTTGGAGCCAGGAGCTGGAGAAAAATACATGATGCTCCTCAAAGGGAATCTGGGGAGAGCGGGGCTCAGTCGCGCCCAGCGCTGAGCTCAGCCCACTGCCAGGAGGATAAAATACGTCCCAGGAGTTGCACAACAGTGGACCGTGACCCAGCCAGGTCTGCTGAAGTAAAATGGGCTAAGGCAGGCTGCAGAAGGCTTTAAGACTGTTTGTTAACCAAAGAACCTCCAGAGGGGTTAGGGACGGACAGGGTGTATCTGCCTTTACTGTATTTGTTCAACACACGGAGTGCGTTCACTGAATGATGTTACTCTGCTCATTAGAGCAGCAACCAAACAAGCCCGCCGGCTTGCCTGCCTCCGTGGAAGACGAGGTTAGAAGAGAGCCCAAAGCCCGTGTTGAAGACACATTGACACGGTATTTGCAGTTCAGGGGAGGAGGGGGCCGGACTGGGAGCAGAGGGTATGGAAATGCCTCCGCGAGGCTGCCCCGAGCTAATCCAGTGCTGATGGGTTTGGCTGGTTTTAATTAGTAGCTCTGATGTTTTAGACAAATGTCATAAAACCAACATTGTTTTTCTTCATCCTACAGCCGCTACAGTACAGGAGTATTTATCTCGGGAATAGAAAGGAAATATTCCAGCTAAGTATTCTCAAGAGACAGCTCTGGTCCGTCCCAAAGCACAACACCACCAAGATTTCCAGATGCTCATATCCGGAGCCTGACTCGGGTTCAGTTCCGGCTCTGTGGCAATACCTTTACGTTTCTTTAAGCCCTTTCTTTGATGAGTACTAAAATAATATGCAAATATTAATGTACCACGATTTGCAATATCCTGCGAGGTCAGTTCTACCGAACCTGCTTCACATCTGGAGAGAAGCAATACCCATAACGAAGCTGCTTATCGGTGGGGGCGGTCTTCCACGGACCCAGGAGCGTTACCCGCACGCGGCGCAGGGTGCAGCATCCCCAGCGCTCTGCTGAAACACCCAAAGCCACTGGTTTAAAAAAAGGCAGGCAGAGAAGAGCTGCAAAATCAGCCTCTTAAATCTGAGCACTGCATCTGCCAGAACCGCGACTTCTCCCTGTGACTTCTCCCTGCCATCGAAGGAACTTGCCCAAGGCTGATGCCTCTTTCTGCGCTCCCCCATCGGCTGTAATTCTTATCCAGCCTTATCTTATCTCGAGCTATTACCGTGCAAAATGCTACATTATTTCCTTACTGCCCGGAGCTAGCTCAAGCCTCTCTCCTCATTAAATTACGGCAACCGCGGGAGAAAGGGAATCAGGTCAACCAGGCGCTGGCCGGCTGGGCTTTGGGGCAGGACGACTCCTGCAGCGGGGCGCAGGTTGCAGCGTGCAGCCCGGGCAGGGGCCACGGAAGAAGAGAGCCTGGGGAACACACGGACTTCCAGCTCCGCACAGAAAAGCCTATTTTACCAATCTTTTTTTCCTAGCAAAAAATCTTTTGTTCTGGTTTTCCTTCATTCCATAGCATTAATTTTTAATGATGCATTGATTAGTCAGTGCGGCAAAACAGATAAGAAGGAAAGATTTCCCCTTTCCTAAATTCCACAGATTTTTGGGGGACCTCTTCGCTCCCCCATAAGCAGGAAGAGATGCCCAGGAATTTATTTTCTAATGCTCGCGTGGGACGAAGTATGGCTTTACCTGGAATACTGTGAGGATGGCGGCAGGGAAGGTATCGAAATTCGTGGTTGGTGTTTCATCTTGGAAATTGAATCTGGAGAGAAGCAAGAAATGACAACAAGAGCAGTAAGGGACAAGCAGCTCCCATGCAGCCTCCGAATAGCCCGTAACCCCTCTCAGGGAGCATCATTCGTTCCACCTGGCAATAACACCCCAGGCAACCGCAGCGGGGAGCACGGCGTCTCTGAGAAGATGCTTAACAGAACTATTAGCAGAAACTCAATTTTATTCCTGGAGAAAATTCCGGTGCTTTGAAATTCATTTTCACCCGCAATTAAAATGAACAATCAAAACCTCAAATGGTTTTGCCGAACAAACCATTCCAAGAAGTTTCTGTCCTCAAGCTTAAAAGTCAAAATTGAAATTGCCCTCTTAGTAGATCATTTCATTTTAATATTTTAAAGATAAAATAGTGATTGATTGAAAAAAAAAAACCCACATGTTATTTCATTTCAAAATTTATGCTAGGGTTTAAATGGTAATATTATGATATTTCTTGCTGCAAAATTCATCACAACAGGCATTTCTAATGAGAAAAATCAGATTTAACAAAACTATGCTTTCCACCAGAAAAATATTCCAAGTGAATAAATATACGGTCACCCTGGCCATCGGGGAAAGAATTTGCCTTTCCCCTAACAGCAGAAAAAGTGCTGCCTCCCCCAGTCCTATTTCAGAGATGTGGGTGCACGTGAGGACCATGGAACAACATAGGAGCTTTGGATGAGGGTAACCAGAAAGAATTCAGCTCCGGGTAAAACACCAGAGCAGGAACTATTCTCCTGTAAACCCGAGACCGCTTCTCAGCAGCCCAGAAGGACCGACATCTGCGCCCACCACGAGAACCCTTCAAGCCCTTCTCTATTCCAGGTGACTGCTGTCAGATAACCCCTGAAAGGACAACAATTAATTAGACTTACTGTCCTCCAAAGAGCTGCATCCCCAGCAGAGCAAACACCACGATGAACAGGAACAGGAGGAAGAGCAAACTGATGATGGACTTCATGGAGTTCAGTAAGGAGACCACCAGGTTCCTCAGGGAGTTCCAGTACCTGCGTTGGAGATCAGAGCAGCCAAGAGGTAACATGAGCGGGAGAAGAGCCTTCGGTGAGAAATAAAAACGATCTATTTTCTTATTATAAAAAAGGCAAAGAACGGCACGGAACAGCAGCATCTTTAAACTCCCCTCTCTGATGGGAAAATACGGCTCACAGAGTGGCAAACCCTCTCGTAGCACGGCAGGGGCAGAGCTGGTCACCCCGGCTCATGGGTACCCATACAGCAGTCGTCTGCAGCGGAAGCGTTTGGTTTATTTTCTCACTAAACCCATTCCTGGTGTAGATTTCAACCTTTCTGCATCTTCTCCTCCAGGATGGCAGTCAGCAGGGCTGTCAAAACCAGGGAGGTATCGATATCCCCGAGGTGAGACTGAACGTGGGGACGGCGAACCTCTCCCTCCCTAAGACGGGAATTAACAGCTCGTTTCCACCAGGACGGCTTTGCAGTGTGTCCTTCCAACTTCTCAAACACCAGTAGCCACAGGTGGACTTAAACTCCCACGCGTTTAAACACTTCCTTAGACATTTAACACACACATTCATGCACAGCGATGCCTTCCGTGTGGGGCGGTTCAGCCCCATGGTTTAAGCATCCAGGACCGAGCAACCACCTCAGAGGATGAAAATGAGTCCAGGACATTAACTCCAACACGGCGAGAGGGAACGGCTCAGCCTGGATCCTGACTGACACATCCAAGTCACATCTGGCCAGATGCTGAAGTTACTTTGCTTTTATCTCCCCTGTCCCCCGAGACGGCTCCTGGCACACTCGCGGGCAGGCACAGCTCTCTTTCCTGCCTTTACTGCCCTGCTGAGAACAGGCAGGGAGCATTTATATTAGGAAAACTAATGAATCAGAAAATGCAGAAAGAGCTATTAAGCAGAGGAGCTCTTTGACAATCTCCTTTTGGACAGACAGGCATGCGGAACAACGGGGCTGGAGCAGGCGGTAGGAAACGAGTGATTTAGAGCCATTTCATGTGTCCTCTGATGAAAGTTTTGAGTCTGAGACCACAGAGGGAAATTTTTTCTCCTGTGACTTCTCTCATTTCCACCGCCCAGCGCTGGGAGCTGCCATCCAGAGGTGACTCTCCACAGCAGTGTGTTCTACCATCCCGCGCTGAGCATCCTCCGGCTGCAGCTCTGGGGACAGCCCCGTGCACGGAGCTCCTTCCTGCGGTGCAGCTGTGGGTACCCAGCAGGAGGAAGCCCATGGATTTGTCTCATCTGCTGATGGGGAGAGAAGCTCAGAGCTTGAGCCAGAAGAGCAGAAAGGCCATCCTTTCTCTTCTCTGTCTTCATTTTCCTCCTCTTCCTTCCCCCAGGTGTAGCTGAGAGGACTGAACCCCCCACCATTTCTCTGTGCTGAGGATGATACAGGCACGTCCATCCCAGGAGACACAGGATCTTGCACTCCCACTCCACCCAATCCAAGAAAAGTTACATCCATAATACAGTGACAGAGGTTTCAGGGGAAACTTTGGTCTCTTGAGAGAATATCTTCAACTGAAAAAGCTGCAACCAAACCTACCCAGGGTTAGCCCCTAAGCAAAACTTGGGGCTGTTCAGCCTGGAGAAGAGAAGGCTCTGGGGAGACCTCATTGCGGCCTTCCAGTATCTGAAGGGCACCTACAAGAAAGCTGGAGAGGGACTTTTTCCAAGGGCATGTAGTGATAGGACGAGGGGGAATGGCTTCAAACTGGAAGAGGGGAGATTAAGATTAGATACTAGGAAGAAATTTTTCTCTTTGAGGGTGGTGAGCCCCTGGCGCAGGTTGCCCAGAGAAGCTGTGGCTGCCCCATCCCTGGAGGTGTTCAAGGCCAGGTTGGACGGGGCTTGGAGCAACCTGGTCTGGTGGGAGGTGTCCCTGCCCAGGGCAGGGGGTGGAACTGGATGGTCTTTAAGGTCCCTTCCAACCTAAACTGTTCTATGATTCTATGAAAAGGGGCTGAGTTGCTCTCCCTAGAGGAGGAATAAGGGTTTGCTGATCACACGGCTCTCCCCTGCTTGACACAATGGCTTCAGGCAAACTCTGCCACAAGCAAGGGGTTTGCACCTCATCATTAACACAAATGGACACAAAATACATGTGGAGGCTCTGTTTCATCCTGGAATAGCTCAGCACCAAACCCTGCCTGAACACAGAGCTCCAGGACATAATGAGGAGTTGCGTTTCTACAGATGCCAGTCCCCATTCAGTGCTGTCATGACAAAGAGGAAAACATGTGAAGCTGTTTTCTCCTCATCCTCCTCACTGAATTTCAGCCCCTCTTAGGCTGCATCCCCTCACAGTGCATCCTGCTGTCACCTTTCAGGCCGGCTGTCATTTAACTTTTTAACCATTGCATCGCTTTGCTGTCTGCAGCCACACTGATGTGGGACACATGAGTCAGAAGGTCCAATACCATCGATTATTCAAAGCAGGTGGACCACAGCTGGCTTCTGTTAAACACAGAGGCAAAAAAAACCCCACCAGGGCTGGGAGCTTCAGAGAAAAATTGCTATGAAAGAGATGGAAAAAGGGGAAAAAAATAGAACTACTGACAGTCAAGATGTTTTCCCACTTAAGACAGTAATGAGTAGCAATCTGCTCCTGGTGCCATTGCTTTGGTGGCTCTCCATGAGTTATGCTGAGCCGTGCAGCTCCGGCACTGGGGTGGTGTGGCCCAGCACTGCTGAGACCCCCCTCTGAGGGATCTGGGGGGCGCCTGGCTCCTGGTAACGCGATGAATGCATTTCTGTCACATCAGGTGAAAACCCCACAGAACGAAGCCAAGGGAACTGCAGCAGCAGTGGGGTGAGGATTTCACCCGCTGTCCTGAGAAGGGGGAGAGCACTCGGCTCACCCCATGATATGCTTTGTTAAGGTAAATCTCCGGCTTCATCTCTTCATTATGTTGGTTAAAATCCCAAATAGTCAAAACTCACAAAAGGATCATTTTAACTTGCAAAATCATCCAAATTTTAAAAAAGTACAACACTCAGCAAGACACGCTAAATCTCAGTAGCTCTGGATAAAGTTAACTGCTGACAATTAATTGCTATGAATTTGCTACAAAAACTGGAGTTTTCCATAAATAAGGTTAGCGCAAAGATAGTGACATTTCAGGGGCAGGAGCCCACCTATTTTGTGGGACAACTACAGAATTTAGTGTTCCCAACCCTTTTGTCCCACAGTACAACAAACAACACAGGATCACACACGGATTTTGGATCCGCGTAATGATCAGCAGGCAGAAATCAGCAAACCCTACAGAGCGAACACACCCTGCGCGCCTCAACAGCCGCCAAAGTACCTGTTCCCTTCAAATCCCTGTTTTGCTCAAATGTGATAACCTGTGCTTTATCTATTTGAGGCTGTTGGAGCTTTTTTGGAGGGAGGTGCTATTCCTCCTTTTGTTAATTCAAGCCAAAAACAAGTAAGAGAGCGATGGGAAGAGGGGACATCTGAGGAGTTAATGGTGTAAAATGGTATTTAAAAAAAAGGAGGGGAGGAAAACAACGGCAGGAGCACCTAAATATGTCATTGATTTCCACACCCCAATTTTGAAATCCCACAGAAAGTCCTCTAGCTGGATGTATAAATTGCACAGTAGCTGTTTGCTGATGGCAGCACACATTAATGCAAGGCGTGAGCATGAAAAAGCTGTGGCAACCCAACTCCACTCAAAATTCAACTTCCCAGGCTCAAGATGGAAAACCTCAGACATTCCCAGACCAGCACAGGCGACACACTTCATATTTGTGTCAACGCAGTGGTTCAGGCACCAGGATGTAGTATCTAGCAGTAACCAGGGTAGCTCAGTTTTCCAGTTCCTAAATACTTAAGGAATTATCACCAGATCAGCAGCAGATATGGACAGCGGACAGTTGATGGGGCTTAGAAAGTAAATAACGAAGTTTTTTCTCTTACCACAAGAAATAAGGGATCACCTTATAAGATTTTTTGGTTTAAGCAAGGTTAAAAACAAAGAAAAGGATGCGCTCATGCAGCCCATCGCTACACTGTGGAGCCCTCTGCCCTCTGGTAGACAAACGGGTACATGAGGCTGAGGAAAGGGCTGTTAAAAGTCCTTGTGGATGCAAATACAGGCTCAGGGACTCCCTAAACTTACAGCTTCCATAAACCCCGATTGCCCAGCCAAGGAAAGGGCAATTCTGCATCTGCAGTTTCCTTCCACTCCTGCCCCCGTTAGGGCCAGCGCAGACATAGGACGTTAGGACAGACAACACCTTTGGTGCCAGCTGGCACAGGGGTTTTGGGGGGTTGGTTTTGCCTTTTTTTTAAAAAAAAAAAAACAAAACCTTATTTATTTTTTTTATAAGTGTGGAAAACACTTCCAGTTGCTGTGGGGACGGTGATACAGATTTCATACTGTGCTAAAAGTCTAATGTGAGCGAAAGGGAGCTGGACTTACTTTGTTACTTTGAAAATCCTCAGCAGCCGAAGCGCTCTCAATACGCTGATGCCGAATGAGGTCCCCGGTTTCACTGCAGCCCAAATAACTTCAAATATACTTCCCACGATGACCTGCAAGAACAGTCCATTTTACATAAGGCAAAACTTCTGCTTAGTTCTTTGCGGTGCTCCTGGAGAGGCTGAGGACCGAACAAGGATCAGAGCTTGGGCGGTGATGGCTGTCTTATGAAGGCTTCAGCAAAATCACGAATCAGCCAACAACGCTAAAAAGCCTTAATCCAACTTTCTGCAGCCCAGTAAAAAAAAAAAAGGGCAATATCTAGAAGCGGGACAGACGCATAGGAAATCACAGATAGGAACTTGTTACTTTTTCTTTAGCAAGCAAACTACCTTAGTATAACCTTTTTTGAAGGACACTGGTCCTTTTTGGTTTGTTTTGGGGGGATTTTTTGGTTGGTTTTTTGTTTTTTTTTACACTGGCTCAACTGCAAATGCCAACACTTCATTTTCCCACCCCACGCAGTCGGTGCGTAGAGCCCGCAGAGACGTGGGGGGACACTGCCCCGTCCCCCCCTTCCCATCAAAAGCACCGAAAGTCTTCACCCCCAGCACTGCCCAACAGCGAAGCATTAACTCTGGGCAAGATCTACCAGAAACTTCTGGCAACTGAGAGTCTTTAGGAGAGCAATTAAGGTAATAGCTATTAAGAGATCCTGCAAGTGCGGACGCACACACCCCCAACCCTCTGCCAGCGCCTCAGCCTCGGGTTATTGAAAACATTGTCCCCAATCAAGGTGGGTTTTTTAAGTTTTGTTTTGTCTGTTTGGTTGGGGTTTTATTAAGGTTGGCAGAGAATTAACCTCAAGCGATAAAGAAACCTTCTCTGAAATCCTTTATTACAAAAAGGACAAGATAGTAATGGGCTAAGCACAACTGGAAAGGGCAATTATACCCACAGCGGTTACTGCACAGCCAGGAAGAGAAGCCAGGCTCGGTCGCTGTTATTACTCGCGTTACCCCAACGCTCCAGAGCTCCCCCAGACCGCGGTCCCGTCGCATGAAGCACACCATAAACACGTTATCGCTGCCCCCAGCGAGCAGCCGGTTTGTGGTGCGAGAGGGAGTGTTAATGGGGAGTCAGGGCCGGCAGAGCGGTGGCTGGGTACCCGAGCGGTGCCGGGAGACTCAGCAGCGTGGAAACCCCTCTCATAAACACAAACCTGGACGTCTTTATGTCTTTTGAAAACTACAGCATTGCTTACAGCTGCTCTGCAAGAAATGGTGTGCCCTGAGCTTCAAGAAAATGTAGCGGGAGAGGGGGAGATACAGTGGCTCAACCAGTCTCTCCCATCAGAAGAAGAAGGAACTAAAACTTCTCTCCCACAGTCTGTCACTCTCGGGAACCCCTCATGAATCAGCAAAAACCTTTCCTTAGACCTTCCACATGTTACACTGATAATTAATTTTCCTGGCATCTCAGCGTGGCCTCCTGGGAGCTTGTTTCACATGAGACCCCACTGGACTGTTTCTCCCAAGACTGATGTCGCTCTGATTTGTTGTTTCACTTTTTGCATTTGAGCAGTTTCATCTTGACGGTTTGTCAGACTAAACCGACTACAGATCTGTGTGATGCTCCAGTGGGGGTGAAGTAGCTGAATTAATTCTGGGGGCTGGAAGGTGGGTGAGGAGGAAGAAACACAGATAGAAGTAGGATCCCTATGGATTCTCTAAAGGAGGAAGAATTAGAAGCAGATCAACAGCTTTACCTCCTGGGAAACACTCGGCAAAGCTTATTGCCAGTGCTGCACTCACGGTAGCGTGACGTGAAGCAGCGGGACCTGGAAGGTTTAGCTCTTGTTTAGCACAAGCTCTTAAATCACCTGTCCGTGACCATTAGCTACAACCTCTTCTTGTTGTGGAAGGAGCATCCTGGACACAAGGACCCAGGGAAACTGGCAGCCAGCATGGGGGCGAGCTGGCTGCAGCTTGGAGCCTACCTAATCCATTGGTGAAGGACGTGGGTCTAGTGCCTGTTGCTGGACAATGCAAAGAGGGCAATGGTACCCTTAAAGGACTCACTAGGCAACGGTGCTTGGCCACCAAGTGTCTTCCACTCAGCTTACAGAGGCTGGGAGCTTGGGGCATGCACTGAACTTAAAGAAAGCTTGGGTGTCAGCCCCCTTGTATTTGTGGGCGCACTCTTTGTTCCAGCCTTCGCAGGACATCTCACCACTGCAGTAAAAACTTGCCACGGGTTGGCCACCTTCAGCCGAGGGGACCGTCTCTGCCCCTCGGATTAGGCGCCAACTCTGAATGTGCGGACATCCAGTTATCTTACACTACCTGTGTTATTTGTGCTCTGGTTTCCTCTCACAGCAGTTAGAGTCTGTGCGTTATCCCTTGGGTGAGGCAGCCAGAAAGAGCGGCACAAGGCACGTCAGCGCTGGGAGCCACCACCAGCCGCGATGGACACCCCCGAGAGGAGAGCCCCACACTTGGTGCAGCTCAATGCAACACCGCAGTCTGTTGGACACAGGTGATTCTTGGGCTGGAAGGTTTAATCTCAAAGTCTATTTAGCCCTGAGCTTTCCTACTGACACTGCTAAAAAGAGAAGTTGGGTCTACCCATAGTCTTGGATTTAGAAGTGGTCCCTTATGGAAGATAATGGAGGTAATGGTCCCTTATGGAGGTATGGAATACCTCCTCCTCCCTTGCAGGAGCAGAGCTGAAGCAGGGAATTTTGCTCCATGGGGGAGAAGAATCACCCCCAGCATTTTGGCAGATAAAGACTAGAAACCACAGACTAAACCTTGGAGAGAAGGGCTGGATGATGTGCAGACCTGAACTGGTTTCCCCTTGCCCGTGGCTCTACCATAAACTGGTTCACATCTGGTTTCTTAAAGAAGCTTTACAGAGGGGATTCCTGCTCTGGGATGCAGTGCTCAGCCCACACCAGAGGTAAGAGAAGCCGAGTTAACCTCTGTGAGGACAGATTACAGCCTAATAGCTTTTAATGAATAAATTAACGTCTGCATGCAACGTTCTTTGTTAGACGGCGTCAAAAACGGCCCCACTATCCACACTTCAAAGCTGTAGTTTTAGGACGAAGGGGAGAGCCTGTACTTCTGCAATAGAGGGATGGGAGTTAGTGCCTTTCTGTCACCTAACCGCGTGTTCAGACTTCTGCTCTGGGCACTGCTGTCTGAAAAGTGCTGCCCATGTATCTTGCGGTAAAGGCCATTAAAAGGATGATAGGGGAGATGAGCAATAAGATGTGTGGGGTTTTTTTTCTTTCAATCACCTCATTTAAAGGGGAGCGAGAATCTCTCAGTAATCAGAGCACTTACTGGTGCTGATGCCGCGAACGCCCCGTAGCTCGCCGAGGAAATGAAATCCCCAGCTGTCACATTTCTTCCAAAAGGATGATAACTAGGGGAAGCTTAATGTGTTTCTCTCCAGCTAATTTGTACAACGACTGCTCCCCGCAGAAGACACGCTTACAGCACCGTTTCCCACGGATTCCCATCCTCACCCTTAAACGCCCAACCCCACTGAGTAACGGGAGGGACACCCGCTCCATCCACACCGGTGAAGCCCACTCACCCCAAAGTCAAAGCAGTTGAACGAAGAGTGGAAGTAGTTTCTTGGCCCCAGTCCGTACATCTTCAAAGACATCTCAGTAAGGAACAGACCCAGAAAAACAAACTCTGCGAAATCTGGAAACAGGAAAAGAGATTAAATTAGTCCGCAAGACCTTGGCCATCAGATCTCTTCATGTGGGGAACAATGCTAATTTTTCACAACACAGATTGCCTCCTGCCAGAAGAAAATCCCCTTGCAATGGCAAACAAGACTCCGAGGACAGTTTCACATAATTATTTCTATACGCACATGAGCTGTATTCAGCCTTCAAGAACTGTGAAACCAGTCTTTCATGTGTACTGTGGGAAGGTTGGTATGAGCATTAAATAACATTCTCATCGCCTTTGTAAAGGAATTTCAAAAGAAAGCTCTGGATCCAGTATTTCTAAAGGTCTAACTTAATTGCACAGATAATGTTTTTCAAATGCGCGTTTGGGATTTCTGTACCCGTGTGAGACGGGCGCTTTTGGAAGTGGGGTGTAAATTTTTGAAACATCCTCTTGTGATAAAAATACCTTCATACCCAACAGAACTGCTGCCTCCGAGCGCTCATATTCAGAGGTGTTGTGTCTACTGTTAGCACATAGCCACGTTTATTTTTGTTAAGCCTGTATAACCATATAATTATGGAAGGGCAGGTTCTATTTCCTTCTGCTTCACATATCACAGGCAAATAGGCTGTGAAGCTTTTGATGGGAAAATTTATCACCTGTGATGAAACAAAGGGCAGAAAGAACATAGCTCGAGATCTCAATTTCCAGATCAAGTTTTTAAGACTCGAAGCGAGAGAAAACATCGCCTTTGGCGTTTTAAGTCATGGAAGTTTGGATCTGGAGGCCAATAAGCAGCAGAAACAATGGAATGCTGAAAACAAACACAAAAAGGGCAAAAAACCCCTCTACACTACCAAACCAAACCAAATAGCATAAGGCAAACCTCTCCCTCTAGAGAAAAAATGAGGAAAAGAATCAAACTTCAAAGGGTGGAGATTAATCACAGTGCTCAGTGCCGTACAGAAGGTTCTCAGATGCTGTAGCAGCGCAGATGCTACAGGAAAGTCGTCTTCCGTAATCTCAGTTTTACGATTCCGGGAACGATAAAGACAAGACGGTGCCAAACTCTTCTCAAAGGTGCGCACGGACAGACCAGGGGCACCGGGTACAAGTCGCGACAAGGAAAATTTCAGCTGGATAATCCTGACTCCCAGGTGCTTTGTACGCCTCCTGCAATCTGTGGCTCCAGCTAACGAGCGAGGGGAAAGAGAGAGGAAGGAACGAGGGTCCTTTCCCTCCATCCACTGCCTCACACCTTCTCACTGCGTGAGGGCAGTTGGCCCAGGTCCATCTCGCACTGCTGCTTGTCTTTTGAAACGGCTTGGAAACTACAGCTTCAATTACCAAAAAAATAATAATAATAAAAAAAGTTTTAAATTTTAAATGAAAGACAATCATGAAATATCATAGGCGTAAAGTTAACTGAAATCCAGGAAGCATTAACTAAATGAGAAAGGTTTTATTGACACTTCAGTGAGGAGCCCACAAGGACACTTCTGCCAACATTTGCAACAGAAGAGGAAATCCCAGGGTGGTATTAATTATACCATGTCTCCTACTCTCCTTGAAAATAGGAGCAATATCATTAAAGGAGACTATCAAGGGCAAAGCATTCACATTTGAGGAATAAGATGACAAAGTATGAGGTCTGCAGACTTCTCAGCCTTTTCCCTAGCGAGAGGTAGGCTCCGTCCACTGGACCCCAGTGCTCACGGGGAGGCACAGCCACGCGAAGGAGCAGCACGCCTCCCTCTGCCTTTGAGCTTGGAACCTGCTTGGAGAAGCATGTTCACACCTGCACTGACAAGTCCAATAACGTAAAAATATAGATTTTTTTTTTTTTAAAAAGTGTTCAGTGGTATTGAATTTCCTTGCATAAAATTAAAAAGATCTCAATTGTGTAGTTGTAAGAATTTTAAAATCCTTAATTATTAATAGCTGACCCTGTAAATCAGAAACTTTAATTAGCTTCCAGGCCAGATCCTGACCTTCTATTCTGCACCCTATGTACTTTGGAAATCATAGAATGGTTTAGGTTGGAAGGGACCTTAAAGACCACCCAGTGCCACCCCCCTGCCCTGGGCAGGGACACCTCCCACCAGCCCAGGTTGCTCCAAGCCCCGTCCAACCTGGCCTTGAACACCTCCAGGGATGGGGCAGCCACAGCTTCTCGGGGCAACCTGCGCCAGGGGCTCACCGCCCTCACGGGGAAACATTTCTTCCTAATATCTAATCTAAATCTCCCCTCTTCCAGTTTGAAGGCATTAATTGTAAGAAACAGAAGACAAAACTCCCCCACTAAAGCAGATGCATCTTCTCTGGGTGTGGAAGAATTTGTGCTGCTGCTGTCATCACCTACTTCAGTGATTAGCCCAGAAGGAAAGGTCGCACCAGCCTTTGCGCTGACAAGAGTCTCTCCCTTGCTGGGGAGTTGTCACTCCCGTCCTTGGTTCCAGGCTCAGCAGAGCTCAGCAAGCCCACGGCGCTTACTGGAATGACTTCAAGTCTCCCTATCACGAGGTCTGATATGGAACCAAAGCTTTGAAACTGGTGGCCTTGCTTAGTCAGCAGGCAAAACTGAAAATCGTAGGGAGGGGTTGTAGATCAGACCTGCAGAAAGCATCGCACAACCTCCGCCGGCTTCATACCTCCCTCTGGCAGGGAGATGCTCATCCTCTTACCTATCCACCAGGCTCACCTTTAGGAGTTACATTGCAGGTACGCCCCATGTTCTTTCACAGAATGACAACAATACCTGGTAGGGGTTTTTTACCTTAATTTTCACCAACAGATCTCGGCGCACTTTGCCGAGACAATTACCACCATTTCGAAAGAAGAAAAAGGAGGAAAGAAAGCAGAATTAATGTTCAGACACCCATAAAAACCAGGTATCAACAAGTGCAATGTTCCATCAGCGGACTGACACATCCTGCAAGCACACACGCAAAACCAGAATATCATAGGAGAAAAAAAAAGCCAGAATATGCCCTAAGTAAAACAGAATCAATAAATATTTGATTAAAAAAAAAAAAGAAAAAAAACAAACCACCAAACAACCCAGGAAATGTTAGAAATTCACAACATCCAAGAAACAGTGTCCTTCTGCTGCTCCTGAAAGAACCACACCACTTGGCCTTTCAGAGCTGATGACTTCCCTCTAGATCAGAGTTCAAACCAGGCAGCGACAGCTACATTTCAGCAGGTACCAGACGCTGCAAATCATAGCGCTGTGAGGACAAGGGATGGGGGCACGGAAAATGCAGACAGTGAACTCCTTAGGCAGAAGGAATTGAATCAAAATGAATCGGCTTCTCCAGCGGACGGATCAGAAACACTATTTCTTCTGACATGGCCCTGCCCATATAATTGAAAATGCAATTCCGTTGTTTGGACCTCCTGGTATTCAGACCCCACGTGTAATTTAATCTGCCTTAAGCAGAAGCATTTTGTAATGTGATTTAAGGAAAAAAAGTTTGATACAAATACTCTTATTTAATTTCAAACTTGTGCTATTGGCAAAGGCCGTGCTAGCCTCTTTTTGCCCCATGAATTAGACAGCCAGCGACTCTTTTTTGTCAATCACTCAGGGATCAATGCCATTTCTGCCCCGTCTCCAAGTCCAGTGTCATTAGGAGCTGGTGCCGAGTCTGATGCTTTGGTTTCCTCTCCTCATCCTCCTCGCGCGTTAACCCAGCCCGGAGGAGAACCTCGGCGAAGTACAACGGCCTCCTCTTTGACGAAGCAGACGTGAAATGTTCAGCAGACATAAATAAATATGCTCGCTTCGGAAAGCCTCTTCCTCGCGATTGCAAATGCTGCTTATTTACATCCGGAGGGAGCTGGCTATCTACTTCAAAGGCAAACACAACATCATCAAAAAAAGGCCTAATTGCACCAAACACATGGTTCAGCATCGCGAGGCACACAGGGAAGATGTTCTCAGGCCATAACGGCTAAAATACTGTTTTCAAATATTGTATTTGTCAGAAAGGAGACATTCTGGATCTTGTTTTTAGACAGATACAAATTTAGGAGCAAGTTAAGGATCACTGTAGCATTAGCTGGAGAAACATGGAGCGCGCTACTTTGTGAAGGAGAGGAAGGGAGGCCTGATGAGAGGGCTCCCAAGCGAAACCTTACTGATGCCATCCTAAAACCTTCTCCCCATGGTCCCCAAAGCCCAGCCCGTGGAGGCCAGAGATCTCTGGTTCCCTCCTTCATCCACAGCTTCAACCAGAGGAGGAGGAGACCACCACCAGCGCCATCTCTGCCGGCCTCCAGCACGGCACAGGGCACGCAAGTCCGTTCAGCTGTTTCCACGTCAGACCTGCGACTGCTGCTCAAACGACAGTGTGTGTTTTAAAAAGGCACAGCTCTGACCGAACCCCCCTCAACGCTGCACCTCCACTGCGTGCCCACACCAGGGATTTTGTTGGTTTGTTGCGCTCAGTTGAAGACACATCTTTGCCGCTGCTAGACCCCAGCCGTGCTTTCCTAGGCTGGATTACAGCGCTGTCTCTGACAGAAGACTCTTTCTGAGGATACAGGCAATGGTGGAAATTAATGCAAATAGACGACAATCAATCATCGGTGGCTGCATGAAATACATTCATTTATAGGGAACTGCAACTTTTTAAACAGAAGGCCCGTGCTTCAGTAAAACATGTCGTGTGTCCGTGTGCGATATGAGAAAACTCCTGTTGCAATTTGGCACTGGAGTCCTTTCCGTACAGAGAAGGAAAATCTCTGATCTAATTCGGGGATAATTACAGGGGCATAAAGTATGTCTGGTTATTCACCATACCCCAAGAATTCAAAGAATTTCTCATCAGGTCTTTCAATAAGACTAAAGAAATCTCAAGCCCCTTTCTAAAGCTCCTGCAGTTCCTTTTCCAAAGCAGTTGCAGTAATATGGAATATCAAGCAGAGAAAGCTAATCAGAACAATTCAATAACAGAAAAGTTAAAAAGAAAAGACCAAGGGAAAAATAAATCAATGCAGACCCGTAGGCTTTTACCAACTGTTCTTTAAGTAAAATTAATTTGTAACGCAATTAAACTTTTCCCTGGAGGGACAGGTATAATTGAATCAGAGGTGCCTGGGTAGAGTTGCAGGGTTTAGCGGATCCTCCCAGACTTTACCGCGCTCCTCTCCCACTGCTGCACTTCACAAAACTCCTCGTCAGTTCATTTCCAAGCACCTTCCACGAAACAACATGATTAGAATTGGCTACTTCTCTCTCACTCTACATCAGACTAGCCAAGTCCTGCTCCTCTGTAGCGTCGTTCACTCATCACGGATTAACTTTAAACCCATTTTTAAACTCTGTCACTCTTCCAGTTAAAGGATTTTCCCAAGTATTTCCAGGAGCTGTTTAAAATCCCCTGGTTTTGTGCTATCTTGTTCTGCCCGTATCTAATGGATTTGTGCACAAATCTTGGGCAGAACGGGGCTTTCAAGGAGCACCCCTTGAGGGCTACCCCACAGCTGGGCTCGCTGGCAGAGTGGTTACGGCGGGGTCAGCGGGGCTGGCTGGGGCTTAGGGCTTGCAGGGGTCGGAGGGACCAAGTCCAGTCTTACCCCGATTGCAATAACAAAACAACCGGTTAGTCCGCACAAAGTCCCATGTACCTTAAGGCATAAATTATTCCCTGCGTTCAATGCGAAACTTCAGATGAGGAGGATAGATTATGCTATAAAAACTATACCATCCCCCAGGAAAGCGCGCAGAAGCCTTTAGGTCATTACCAATGCAAAGACAGGCATGAATACAATACTACAGCTCATCTTCCTGAAAATTCGGGAGGGTTTGGAGTTAATTTAAGAGGTTGAACTTGTAAGCCTTTACAGTGGACAATTAGCAGAATCATTTTGTTCTAAAATTATGTTAAAATAGGTTTCTTCCCAGAGTTTCCATTACACTATGCAACAAGACAGACCAGAGACAATCCTCCCCAGAAAGAGCCCACGGCACCTCTGCTTCTTGTCTTGGAGAAAAATATACTTGAAAAAAAACCAACCCACAAAAAAAAAACCCAAGATAAAATTATCTTTCCATAACGACCATTCATTCTGCATCGCTGGCTTTTATTCTCTACGTCATGGTGGCTAATCTTGCACCACTCTGTTTAAAGACCCAATGGCTTCACCTATACGAGAACATCCACAAAACCAATGATTCCTCACATATTCTGGTTTTGTCTGTGACCCACCTCTGTGTTGCCCCTCGCCAACTACAGTGGTGTTTCTAGCAGTGTTTGTAGCCACTAGTATTTCTTTTAGTGAATCTAAGGGATTAATTTGTGAAACACCTCTCCAGGTGTTTCCTTATTGACAAAGGACACTCAAGTCTTACAAGTAAAGGGCAGTGCAATGATGCAAAGACATATAAAAGGCAGACAAGACAAAGGAAAGCACCTACAGCTGGAAGGATGCTGAGGATTTAGCTCCCAAGAACATACGGTTCTTTGATGTTTTCCTGACTTTTCCATTAAAAATAAGTCAATGGGACCACTCTTTCTTAGCTAGGTGGTACCACAGCACCAAGAAATTAAAGTATGCTATCCAAGTGTTTCCAAAGTAAATTCACAATACTGGGTGTTATGGACACACGCAGAGCTCCTGAAAGAAGGATCCACCCCAATCCCTGATCCCAGGCACAACGCACAATTTCAACCTTCCCTATTTTTTTTGTCTTCAGCTGATGTAGGCTGGAGCCTAATTTGTGGTCTCTGTCCCAGATACGTTTCCCACCTGCAGGTGTACCTTTAATTCCAATCAAGAGAAACATCCCTTCCAGCTCTCATATGAACATGAAGTAGAAGTTGCTGGCTCATGGATTTCTTTATGTTCTCTTAGAAAAGTTACTGCACAAGGTGTTCCCGAAACTGAGTTTGTAAATCTGAAGCCTTCTTTTTTGACTTGAAAGACTTAAAGTGTTGGGTTTTTTTCTAGACATTTAGTCCTAATTCAAGAGGAAATCCTAAGCCTCAAACTTCTAATTACTCTGCCAATCTAGCTTATTACTTCCTCTGTTAAATTTAGGAAATGAATAAGCAAGACTGACTTCTCTGTGCAGTCTGTCTCACTTTTCAGTCTAAATCTTGCATAAAAACCCAACAAAACACAAAACCCAGAGTTGAAAGAATTTTCTTATGCATCTCTCATTATAGCTCCAGTTACCTGGTGGTATTAAATATTTCAGCAAACATTAATAGGGAGCTTTTTGAAGTCAGAGCACCTAGTATTCACGACCTTTTAAGTCTATAGAAAAACACTTCAAAAGTTTGCTTCCTTGTAATAAGGTAAGACCTGAGGATCTGGGGCTAGAAATATTTAAGTATCTAATTTATATAGAAATCAAGGAAAATTAGGTAGATAAGTATCTTTAGTGGTCTAAGCCAAAATTAAGTTAGACTGTTTGAACTATTTGGGGTTTTTTCCTAGTCTTCTGTTCGCTTGCTTCAGAAGTTTTACTTAAACTCTGAACTAGCCACACCTGAATACCAAGTGCTGACCATTTTGTAGAGTCAGAAGTGGCCAACGCAATGGCTCTGTCTTCCAGAAACAAACTCTCCATCCCATCCCTTCAGAAGGAAAAATTGCAGCGTCCCCATATTCTCACCTTACCAATTTCTACAAGTTTTCCAGCTCTAGGAGTCGCAGCCCGCAACCTTCATTAAAACAAACAAAAAAGCTCTGTCCCTCACCTTCCACATTTCTGTTTAAAACAGTCTTTGTGAGGAAGTCTGCGACCTCAGTGTAACACTGTGATGTGTAAAGGCTCCGACTGCAGAAAGCTGCCTCCATTTATTATTCATCATAGGACAAAACTATATGCAATTTAAAAAAAAAAATCATACTTCAAAAGCACTTATAGACTATCTGAAGCCTAAACTGATAGGCGGCCACAGGAACCAAGCTAAAATAAAAGCTTTTGCACAAATATAGTATAATCTTCTGTATGGTATTATTTCCATCCCTATATTTTCACAGAAGCACATCGTGACATCAATCCCATCTCATCACACACCGTCAGTAAGGAAGGCACAATTATCCAAAAAGACCTTCTGTGAACTTGCAAGCTTTTAAAGAATATGACAATAATTGCCACAACTGTAGTGAATTAGTGTATGGTTCTATCAGCAGAGATGGACATTTTTATCTCCCAGGTAGCGCCGGCCATTGCCCGCACTGCCATCCCAGGGACACCAGAGCTGGCAGAGCTTTGAGCATGTCCACAACAGAATCACCCGTGGATGCAGCTCAGCTGCAAAGCCGCACGAATTCTGCAGTTCTCTGGGCAGACACTGATTAGACAGAGACCTGCCTTTACCCAAGCACGGAGCCATTCCCCCTCCTTTCATAAAGCCTGCTGCAGGACAAACCCTCCTGCCATGCTACAAGATTTAAATGTGGCTGAATCTGAAGTTTCAGCTAACATTTAGGATAGCATTCCCATCTCAAATCAGTATCACATCCTGGTGGGGTTTTTTTCTGATTTGTGTGACTCAGTTACTCTTGAGTTACTAGAACCACTCACTAATGCACTTCTGACCCTCCTCTGAGGGAGGCATAGGAAGCCAAAAACCAGACCTCCTGGGGATGCGACAGCAGTGCTCAGGGTGATCAAAAACGCAAGACCTCCTCAGAGGAAAGGTGGAGTCTCCAGTACTCACACAGCGCGGTGGTGAGCTTCTCCGGCTGGTCGTAGTGCACCATCGCGACGCAGAGCGTGTTGAGGGCCACCACGCAGAGGACGATCCAGTAGAAACTCTGAGCCTTCACCATGCGCCGAATGAAGAACCGGAACATTTTCTCTTTCCTCCTGAAGTAGGATGAGCTCTCGTTCTTCCCACTCTTCAAACTGGCACGGGCAAAAGGAGACCCTGGGACAGAAAGAAAAGTCACCACACCACATCCCGGCAGGAGAAAGGCTGGAGGACATTCCTGGGCACACAGACCCTCTGCCAAGCGCCAGAAACATGGCTGAGCAGAAAGCTGGGAACATTGACCATGGGTTGAGCAAGGGCATCTCGCTTGCAATGACATCGTGAGGGATGAAGGCTGGGATTTTAAAACTTCAGGAATGAACGGCCAGCTCCACCATCTAAAGAAACTGGGCTTCCAACCCTCTGAAGCAATCTCGATTGTCCCAGCTTAACTCATAACTTTCGGGTTCCCGGTTGACTGGAGGGACAGTAAGTACCAGGCACGGTGGTATTTCTGCCCGTGGTGTGGAGCGCATCCTCTTGGAGCTGGGTAGCTGGCAACAGGCAAGCTGGTCCCTATTTCCCCTGCTCCAAGGACCAGGCAAAGACCCAGCCCTTACAAGTCCTCCTTATTTTACTCTCTGACTTCGTGTATTTCTACAGCAGAGGGCTCAATCTGCCTCCACACATCGTATTTTGGGCGCAGCTACTCCATTTGTATCAATTCTGCCTATATCAGCTACATTTCCACTCTGGGCTGAAACCCTGGAAAAGAGTCAAATGTTTTAACAATGGGAAGCTGACGGAAGAAATGATTTCTGATGTAAGCTCTCCCCCTGTGGCAGCAGGCACTGTTCAAACAGATGAAAAGGCCATCTCCGGCCAGTGCTGAGGCAGGAGAAATCAGCACGCGTCAGTAATAAACACACGCATCCGTCGCTGTTGCAAGCAGGGCAAATCGTGATTGCCGCAGGCTGTCCACTACCTGTTTCACGCTGTGCTGGCACCCCTCGGAAACGGCTAGCGAACCTTGTTTCAAGATGGTTTGTGGCAAGGGAATGCGTTATTGCCCTTCCCCGCGGTGGGACGGAGCCTCCCAGCGGGGAGGGCTGAGCAGGACACACACTGTCCTCTCTTGGACCAAGCACCGTGAGAGCAGGTGACTTGCACGGGCGGTCGTTGGAGGTGGCTGAGTTACACGAACAAAGCGTTCTGGCTGCAGCAGCCAAATTTTTGAGCGCGCTCGCTTACATTTCAACACTTGGAAGGGGCGGGAATCTCACCCGGTTTCATCCTGCAATAACATCAAACGCAGCACCCCATAGAAAGGATGAAGCAGCCAGATGTGACACAGCAGTGGGTTCTCCAAGCCTCGCAGCTACNAAAAAAAAAAAAAAAAAGAAAAGAAAAAATAGTAGTGCTCATCTACTGCTTCAAGATGACAAAATGAACTACAGGTTAAGATATAGGCTGCACCGTGGTGTAATACTGTTTAGCAGATTAAGACCTCTCAGATATTCAAGCCAGTCTACACTCTCAGATTTGCATGGGAATAGTCTGCTGCCCTTTTGTCCCCTCTCTACTGATCTCCCAGAAAGGAAAAGCAGCGGTACTTAAACTGATCTAAATGTAGAAAATATCCACTTCTCCAGACTTCTGTCTGGCAATCAAGACAGTGTCCTGTGTCTGGTACGGCGTGGAGGGTGGGAAGCCAGAAGGAGCCAGCATCTTATCATGCTGCACCCTTATTAGTGCAGAAAGAAAGGCTGAGAGGTAGGAGGAAAGACAAGAATAAAAGTTAAGAACAACTCCAGAGAACACACTGGGAAGTGTTTACCACTATAGAGCTTTATAATGCAATTATAAGGCTCGTTGAGGTACTTGTGTTTGAATTAAAGTGCAACGCATTCAGTCAACGGCCAGCGAGAGACCCGTCAGTCTCCACCACTCTGGTCTGCACATTCACATTGCACTCAGTAATTATGTTGTTATTTCTTCCACAGTCCTTATGCGCCCATCAGCCAGACATCATAGGAAACCATCCAAAAAAACCTTTTCTCAAAAACATGTTCTTTATGCATAATTGCCCATATGATCTGATTGTTTATGTTATGCAGAGTTTCAGCCTTTTCAGGAGCCTGCAGAAGTATCTGCTTTATCCATTCCTTCCTCTCTGCCTTGTTCCATGAAGCAAAATCAAAAACACTTTTCCCAAGTGGGTGAACCACTCGCAGAAGGTGGAAAGCACTGCTGTTATTTTCCCTGCCATATGCTCCCGAGACAGTTCCCAGCTCTGCATCAGATTATCCACGAGTCCAGATGCTCCGTCATCCGTTGCCACCTGAAATGCTGAATTCAAAGATCTGTTTGCGTGGCATGGGTGCCCAGAGCCTGGAGGGACTTGGATGTGAACGCAAAGACCTCATAATTATTGCAACCATGAACAAATGTTCCAAAAATGACCGTTCCTCGTTCTCCATGCAGGGATCCGAGCCGCCCAGAATAAAACAAAACAAAAATGCGCACGGTTGCTGCATTTTTGCCCTCTTTCAGCAACAAAGCTCTCCCAGAAGTGTCAGGAGTTCAGCCCCAAAACCTGCAGCCAGCTCAGCCTGGGGGACGGTGGCGGTTCAACAGTGGGCGATGGTGTCAGTAACGTGCCGAGAAACACTCATTTCCCGGAACCAGGTCTTCGCTTAAAGGGAATAAAAAGAACCCGGCAGCAGCTGTAATCTCTTAAAACGTTAATGCCAAATTTCCAAAGAGCATTTGAGGCACTCATGCTTGCAAGCGTACACGGCCCCGTACTCTCAAATGCGCTGTTTGTGCTGCTACTCTCCTGCCTCCAGGATTTGCCGCTTTGTGGTAACCAGGGTGCCAAGACATTTCTTTTGGAAGATAATGAGAACATCTGCTGCTTCAGCAGCAAAACGAAATACAGACTCAAACAACAGGGATGGGAATGAGCTGACACCCAAGCAGCCGGGAAGATGTCTTCCCCAGGCAGCACGTAAAAGCAAGGTCTCTCTGCTGGTGTCCAAAGAGCTCCCCTTAGCCGGGATGGGGATGCCGTGTGCCCAGAGCCCACGTCCCCCTGCGAACCCCAGACCTGCCTCCTGCCTCCCCACCGGGCGGCCGCTCGGGAGGGAACGCGCTCTCCGCTGACGGCAGAACACGCAGCGCCTCTGCGGCCCCACAGCGGCTCATTCTCCAGAGCTGAAGGCACCAAACTCGCACCATCGGCGCGGCGCTGCGCTGCGAAGGATGCCGCACTCCGCCTTGGAGGTGGGGGGGTCATTGCATGCACACCGCTGCGTATCTCCATGTCTGGCTTTAAAAAGGTGGAGAACTGCTTTAAGACCTTCTTCTAAGGCAAGAACGAGAGAATCGGGGCCGCTGCCCAGCACTTCCCACTGACCATTCACCGGGCAAAGACCGCAAAACTCTACGCTGTGGCAGATGTGACTAAGTGTCCACTTCCTCTCCTCCCCACAACAGATGAGGTTTAGCAGCGTCATTTGGCATTACTTGGGCTTCATTAGCATAAATGAGCACATTCCGAGCAGGATGACAGCATGGCCACCACAGCAGGGGTTGTCCAAGCGCGTCGGCAGGGCCGTCGGGGGGTGCAGCATGCAACGGCTGAGCCGGGCAGCGCGGGTGAAGCAGAGGGGGGAAGCCATGGAGCTGTTTGCTTTGGTAAGTTGAACGCTGCTGCGGGAGCCGTGATAATTCTCCTTCTCGAACCAGCAGCTCCTGGAGCAAAGGAGGCGCTCGGAGGAAACGCGACGCGAACGCGTTGAGGTGGAGAGCTAAACCTCGGGGAATGCGAAGCCAGTACTCACCAACGGAGCAAATGTCTGTGAAATGGTCCTCACCTTCTTCAGCATGAATCAGGTCATTTTTGCTCTTCTTTATTGCAGCTCTTTTCAACACTGTGTGCAAATTAAAGAGAAAACGCCCCGTGAGCATTCAAGAGTGGATTCCCTCTCCCCCTCCCTTCGCTCTCCAGGGCCAGCATTCACCTCCCGACGCCAGCTCAAAGCCCTCGCACAAGGGTAAGCTGGAGCAAACCAGACAACCTACAGCCTCGCAGGGCCTCCGTGTGCTTTGATGCCAGGGCCGTTTATCTATTTAACCTTCTAAGACGGTGAAGGTTTGCCAGGCACGGGGCTGCACGCTTACCCTTCACCCCAGCAGAGGCGGGAGGGTGGGGAGTCACTGGGGACCTTTTGGCCCAGCAGAAAGGCCGGGCAGGGTCACTGAATCTTTCTGAGCCCCAAGCGGGTTATGAGATGAGTGCTTCTATCCATTAAAAAACGTTAATGCTGTTTACAGGGCGCACCATTAAGGAGTTAGCATCGACGGTGCTCGGATACAGAGCAATGCCTTAAGGAGCAGAAACTCTACTTTGAAGGCAACGGCCGCAAATCAGCGAACGTGCTCTTAATAGCCCCCACTGCGCAATTCCTTCCCTCTGGGGATGTCGTAACTCTTTGAAAACACGCTTTGTCCGGCAGCATCCTTGCGGGGAGGGGGCAAACATCGCTACACCCTTCTACTCGACGGGGAAAGAGAACTGCCGCCTAAGGCTCGGAGCGGTCTGCACTGCTGACCCAGTGCGCGAGGGGTAAGGCAGGAACAGCGTTGGACCCTGGTCCCATGACCACCTACCTGCAAAACCTCGAGAACTGGCAGAAAAAAATACGTTGACACAGTTTTGTAACAGCTTCAAGACACACAGTCAACTAAGCACCGTTTTCTATCAGCAGTAAGACACCCCACGGTGTGGTGATACATACTGTTCAGTAGGCACACACAGCAAACCCACTCACTCTGCCGCGGCCGCCCGGGGGGAGGGTGGGACGAGGGGATCCCCTCACGCTACGCGGATTTCCCTGCCTGGACAGAGAGACGGATGCGCTTCTTCCTCCGCGGCTAAGGCAAGCGTCAGCGCTTTTGTGGCTTCAAGGAAACGCCCAGAACATCACCCAGGTTGGGAGAGGCTCGAAGAGGAGAGGGTGTTCTGAACCTGTGATCCGGATCCAATTTTTTTAATTTCTTTAATTTTTTTTGCAAATAACCGCTTTTGCTCTTTTCCTCCCCACCCAGCAGTAGGCTGAATCCTCAGTCCCAGCAATACCAGCTTTTGGGGCCTTCAGGCTGCATCTGTCCCAGTACACTCCGGCGTGTCCAGGGCCATCCCCAGTGCTGGAACATAACCAGCGCTGGGAGGAAAGTTTTACACCGCTCCCTGGCATGAATTGAGCACCTGCTTTTTTATCTTCGCCCCCAAATAACTCCTGCGTGCGTTTAGCAATCAGGCCGTGCCGGCTCTACAGCCACCTGGGATGCAACGTCCCTCTGTTTTGGAGACTAAGACAATTTACCAGCCTAAATGTGGGCTGCTCCATCCATCCCAGTTGGCTTCAAGGCTGGGAACATGGCCGGGCTCCTTCAGCTCACTGGTACAGAGGGAGCCGTAGCACACCTGGGTCTTTGCTCCATGGCCTGTACCCACCTCTACTTTGCTTACACCACTCGGCTTTTCAGGCTGCTCTTCCAGACACTCGTTTCAGCTCCAGACCGACAGCCCTGGCTGCGCCCACGTGCCGGACAGACTTCCCCAGCGCACACATCCCCACACACACGCACAAAGGTTGGCCAAGCGCACCTCAGCCCTGACCTCCTGCAGCCCCAAACTCTTCCAGCCCCGCGTCCTCCCCGAGCGCGGGTCACCGGGCTGGCCCGGCCGGCCCAAGGAGCCTGATGCCCCCCTCAAGGAGCCACCCGGCTCGGTACGAGGTGCCAAAACCACTCGGGGAAAGAGGGCCGGTGACCCGGGCCCGGGGGGCGGCGGGGGAGGAGGAGGCCTGCCCCGCTGCGCCGCCTAAGCCCCTGGTGATTTGCAATCCACTCACTGTTGTAGCTGCTGCCGCTGCTAGTCTCTGCCGGTGCCGTGCCTTGTTGAATCGGCCCTTCCGAGGCGGCCCTCCCTGACAGTGAATGGGAGGAGAAAAAAAAAGAGGAAGGAAAGGGAGGGGAGGGGAAAGGAGGAGACATGGGAGGACGAAAGATGGTCAGAAAAGGGAGAGGGAAGAATCTTTTAACTGAACTTTGACTGGCTGTTGCATCCTAAGAGCTCATGGGTCTGGAGGCACGGGGAGAGCGGTCCCCGCAGCCTCGCTGCGTCTGAAGCGCGGTACCTCCAGGCGTCCTGCAGCGCTAGGGTCACACGTCGGAAGATAGGATCACCACACCCTGTTATGTCTTACTGCTTAACAAGTAACAGGGGTCTTAGTCTCTTTGTCAAATCCGTTTGGAAACCTCGGTTTAGAGCCCTGCCTTCTCTCGGTCACTGCATTTCTCTCCTGGCATCCGCTCTGCAGCCTACCCCCGCCACGACCTGCGCGTAGACGCAGCCAGCCATGCTCGGCAGAGGCTGGCGAGCGTCCCCGTCACGCTGCGGTCCCACAGGCAGCGTCGGGACCGACCGACCCCAAGGGCAGATCCCCATCCCAGAGCGGTGTGTCACATAACTGCTCATCATCCACCTGCAACCTCAAAAAGACCCGGTGTGGGAAAAGGGACTCTGTAGCCCGACTTCTGCCAAGTGCATGCAAGAGCGTGTTCCTCACACCCTCCTGGTTACAACGCAAAGCCATGTCAGCGTACAGCAGGTGAACCTCTCACGTATCACAGGAGGAAAACCGCGCAGCAAAATGACCTACCGTCCAGAGGAGATTTCTCTTCCGCGTTCTTGTCTTCCTCTGCCAGCATGACCTCCTCTGTAAAAAGGAAAACCAGCAAGGTTCAACCTCAGATTTAGCACATCCCCGGCTCTAAAACCACCTGAGCTGGATGCGGCTGGCACCTGTCCCAGCTGCCACCAACCTTACCCCATCGTATCACCCGGTTACACCAATCTGTGGAGGAAGGGATGGCGGAGAGCCGTGTTTCTTATCCTGTGCCCCTCTCGCACAGGGCAAGGAGGCCAGACAAGCCACTGGAAGAGTGTAGTACTTCCTCCATGCTTTCCCTCTTCACAATGAACCTCACACTCCAGTTTCTTTACCCAGCCATCTGGAGAGCAAGAACCTTCCTTCAGACCCAAGCAAGAGCACAGGGCTCCACAAGCCAGAGGATGGTCCCTCGTGCCCAGCCACGTTGGAGACACTGAGGAGTGAAAGACGCTCTACACCCATCGCTGCTCTTCTGCCTCCATCAATAAGACCAAGACTCCAGCCCAGGGGAAACGAATCTCCGTCTCATGGCGCAGGGTAAGACACGCAGGGCTGGCTGCTGTATGTCAAGCTGTGCCACATCACAGGGGACAGAATGTCACCAAATAGCCACTGGATCAAATCTTTATCCAAATAAAACCCACAGCAAAGCAGCCATGGGGGACTTCTGGCTAGCACTGTTCAGGTTGCGCAACACGTGTAAGACCTCACAGCATCCCAGAGTGGTGGGGGTTGGAAGGGCCCTCTGGAGCTCCCCCAGTGCCACCCCCTGCCAGAGCAGGGGCACCTCCAGCAGTGGCACAGGACGGCGTCCAGGCGGGTTTGGAATGGCTCCAGAGGGGGAGACTCCCCCACCTCTCTGGGCAGCCTGTGCCAGTGCTCTGCCACCCGCACAGGAGAGAAGGCCCTCCTCAGGTTCAGATGGAACTTCCTATGGTCAAGTTTGTGCCCGTTCCCTCTTGTCCTGTCACTGGGCACCACTGGAAAAAGCCTGTTCCCATCCCCTCCACCGTTGCTTTTCCATTGCTGAATAACTCATCTCCAAAATACAAGTTTATACTTTCCTACAGAAAAAGAATTCAAAATACACTGAAAAACCCACCCCCAAAACTGACTCATTTTTATTTGCATGAAAGACAACCAAATTTCCTGAGGTTTCACAATGCAAATGTCATCACCCGAGTCAATTTGGGGCACACACCACCACTGCGCCAGTACTTGAAGCCGCCCAGTTCATACCGTCTGCAGCACAGATTGTAGCTCGCTGTTGTAAAATTATGTAAGGATTGTCTTCTAAAGGACAATCTAAAGCAAACAAAATATCGAGCTGGCAGCTGGTAAACTGCACACTTCCTTGCGTTATTGTAAATGACAAATTCCTTCGCATGTTTGGCATAGATGTAATTTGGGATCTTACTAAACCATCTGACACTGCGTTCCCACAAAATTTCGCTTTAAAGTCCATTTAAGCCAGCCTAGATGGAAGGCTAACTTAAAAAAAAAAAGGAAAAAATACAAACAAACCACAGGCCAAACATCAAAGCGTGTAGCTGGAAGCTGTCTGCAAGAATACCAGAGGGATCAGCACTACCCCACAAGCCTTATATAAGCTCTTTATTAACCATCTGGGAGAGTGAATGATACATTAATAAGACAACAAACCGAGAAGGCTGAAAAATAATATTGAGGACTGAGGAAGACTGGAAACCCAAGGAAAGGGGAACACAATAAGAAAAATGCAAACTGGTGCGTCAGAGACATGGAAGAGGGTAAGGAGAGTAACGGTGCTCAGAGAGGGTTAAACCGTGTCAGGTGAGCGAACAACTTAAAAATGCATTAAATCCTTTCAAAAAACCCACAAGGCAATACAATTCAGGGGTTCTCCAAAGCTCCTTAAAATGGGTCAGAAAACGGAAATGGGCTTTTTTTTGATAGTTGAAGAGAGAGCTCTCCCAAACAGGCACCCCAGAAACCAAAATGTTCTTCCAAAATCTTGTCTTGGGAAAAGCTGTAATGGTGTTTTGGGGCTAAAAATACGGAAGAAGTTAAACAACAATTAATAATGAACGTGACTGGCCTAAAACACGTAGAAGGGGTGGTGTAGATATGGAGACATCTTCCCAAAGGCAGCCGGACAAAGGGCCTGCAAATGCGAAACACAAAGCAAACCTGTGCTGGCGGCAGCACGAGCTCAAGATGCTAACACAGCGGGCATC
This sequence comes from Anarhynchus alexandrinus, assembly GCA_008711295.1. Taxonomy (NCBI): domain Eukaryota; kingdom Metazoa; phylum Chordata; class Aves; order Charadriiformes; family Charadriidae; genus Anarhynchus; species Anarhynchus alexandrinus. The sequence continues at coordinate 6,939 of VUYV01000842.1, read as the reverse complement.
TTCCTATAGATTATTTTTTTTTAAAGCCTGCATAGCTCATGGAGAATGATTTTAAAAGCTTTCTGTCATATCTGAAGGTGATATACACCCATCGCTGCGCAGGACTATGCATAAAAACGAGTCTAGCTCCCAGTGCCCGCAGCGTCAGCGGTGCCTGCACCGTTTGGGATCCAGGGATTACTTCAGCCATCAGTACTTTGGGGTTCTCCATTTTGTGCTCCTCCGCACAACGCCGATGTGGGGTTTTCCTATGCTGCACGCTAGCGAATTGCAGGGAAAATTAACACCGTTTGGAGTGGAGCGTACGTTTCGGTCTTGCGACAACGAGCAAGTGCAAGAAAGCAAACCCATCTGGGAGGAGCTCTTCTGCCGCTCCCAGAAAGAAAAGCTGAATTTTAGACAGCATTTAGTAATCAAATGGACTTAATATAAGCTACCGCAGGGAGCAGACACGCTGCCATGCAGGGGGTGAGCAGGGAAAGTAATGAGGTAGGGAGGGTCAGAAGACAGGCAGATGTTCTTCAGGGGCTGCACCCAGATGAGCATGGTGCAAGAGAGCTGTGGCTGCGGAAGGGAGATCTCAGCCAGACCCAGCACACTTACTGGGCAGTGCACTAAGGGTTGCTGGTTTCAAACATGTCATGTTAAAAATAAAAAAAAAATTAAAAAATTAAAACACTCCAGGAAAGAACAAACCTATTTGCACAGCTGGCAGCTCAGTTCTGCACTCGGCTGGTATCAGTGGAGGAGGAAAATCATTGTACTGGTTCCTCTCAAAGATCTCTCAGGAGGAAAAGAAATTCTTCTTTTCCCCTGTTTCCGAGTGGCCTCTTGTCTCGCATGTTCCTGTAATAATTTGTCAGGACTCTCCGCTGTCCTTTGGGCAGCAGGGGAAGGACAGTCCTGAGTCCCCAGCTCATCTCTGGGACTGTGAACTGTATGAACACATAATCATGGTGGTTTGCCATGGGGTACAGACCCCGTCTGAGTTTTCCAGTGCCCCCTGTGTCCCCACAGCCAGACTGGTGAGAGGTTTAGCCACACCGAGGTTTCAGAAACGAGAGTGATAAATGCCAGTGGGACCTCAGAATCTGTTGGGTGTGACAATTTGATATCAATGTATCTTCACCCCCAAAGCACAGGCTCTTTAGAAACAACTCTGCCAAACAGCTGAGCCTTTGCCCCAAATTCAGGGCTCTGAGTTGATGCCCAAACATATCTCCATCCATAGACACCTTACTAGGGCTCAGTTTTACTGTCCCCTTAAAATAAACAGGTTTCACCCCTGCAATTCCCTCAAGCCTGACTCCCCTCCACCGTTGCTCCCCAGTTCTCTCCCGTGATAGTCGCTCCTGTCTGTCTCGTACCCTCTGGGAAACCAAAGGACCACATCCACCCTAGTGAGGCTCTACGTGGTTTTTAACACCTGCTAAAAAGACAGCTCAGCAGGCAAGTCATCACTGCTAGGATTTATTTTTTTTTAAACCATACAGCATCCTAAGCAGGGCATCAGAAGTTGCATTGCCTTTAGTCATCACTGTAACACAGAGACTGGAAGAAGATTATTAGGGTGCCTAAAAAAACCCCAAACAGTGCCTCTACATTAGAAGAAATATTCAAAAAAGAGACAGTATCAGATCAGCAACTTCTACGCTCCAAACAAAGGCACAGGGGCTTCGCTGGGATATCTGAGTGAGAGGCGTCTCAGCAGCAAGATTAATTGCTGGTCATTACGTACTGACAACACACAGCACGTTACAGGACTGGAAATAAAGGCGAAGCTTCTACTGAGGAACTGGCGAGCTGAACAGAACAGGCAAAGCAGCAGAGAAACATGGTGCCCCTTCTCTTTCTCTTCGGCGTGGGGCGATGGGACGTCGCGGGCTCAAAGGAAGAGCAGAGTACAGGAAATAACTCACGTTCAACAGGCGACAGAAGTTAGAAGAAAGGAAGAATAACTGAGTTTTGCTTCTGAAGCTTCAGACTTGCTAAATAGAAAACGTGAATAAAAATGCGTCCCTTAGAAGAAGCCATCACACTGTCACGGGGGACTCTAATTTGTCTTTCTGGCAATCATCCTCCCTTGCCATCTCACACACGGTGCTGCCCTTTTTCATTGGCGTAGGTGTCCTTCCCCAGCCGTGTGGAGGGGCTTGTTGCTCTGTTTCTTCTACAGAAAGCTGAAACCTGAGGTTCACAAAGCTTTGTCGCGTCAAGGAATGGTATTCAAGTTACAGGGAGCTGGAAGAGAGAGGTTAAACCCATTCCCAAAGCCTGCTTGCTCCAGGAGAAAAGAAACACTGAGAATCAGTGCTGTGTGAAAGAGATGGACTTGGAAAGAATTAAAATGCAAAAGACATGCAACTTGATTAGCTCTGAACTGAAAAGACTTCCAGTCTCTGGGCAAAGCGTTTTCAAAATGATGCATGTCCTTGTAAGATAAGAGAAACATCTTCAAAAGAATATTTGTGGGCTTATAAGCGCTTTCCTCTGTGCAGAGAACTTCTAGTTCTCCGCTCTCCGTTGGAAATGCAGCATGACAGCCAAATAGTTGCTACAGTTTTGAGGAGTTTAATGGAGAAAGCAGCGGTGGCAAAATCATTTGCATGGATTACATTGCTTGCCTTCACCACTTGTTAATTCCTCTGAAAGGCACAATTTCAAATGGACTCATTACTGCCTCTGCGCAGAGCCCAGCGAAGCCACGAAACGAAGAGCAGAGCCCGTCCCAGCACGCGGCGGGTGGATCGAGACAGGGTTTGCTCGTCACCACCGAGGCTTTTTTTGGTGTTGGTTGAAGGGAAGAAGAGGTGCTTGGGGAAGAGAACTGTTGTCTCGTGCCCAGAGGAGCAACACAACGCGAAGCATTGCGTTTTACGCCTATATCTGCTGACTTCCAGTGGTGGAAAGAGTTGGTCCCTTTAAAGAATTTACTAAAAAACAGGCAGTTGACTTTGTTCTTCAAGATTAAATTTAAGATTATGGGTCTGTTTCTAACTGATCCATACAGTTCACTTCTAAACGATAGAGAGAGTCAACATTTACAAGCTTGACATGGCAATTACCATACGAATTTTTGGCCTAACTTCCGTGAGATGCAAGAAATGATAGGATTTGATCATTGCTTCTGGCCTGTAACTCTCATTAGTTTTATAAGACTGAAAAATCTTGCAGATTTGTAGACACTTACAGATCTATACGTCATTTAAGGTGGCACGGCATTTCTTCTTGTCATCCTCCAAAAGACTCTACCGAGTTACAATTCTCCTTGCTTAGTCTTGGCCTCGCGGTATGGGAACTTTACACAAAATCACCTGTTATCTCATTTGAAAATATTTGAACTGTCCTCACTACCAGCCCTGTGTATTCATTCTTCAACACATACCTGAGAAATAAGTAAAGCTAGAAACTTCATACCTGGCCTCTCTATAATGAAGAAAGTCAATTCAAATTCTAAGGAAATTGGTCAGACCGTGGGTTGATTTTTTTCTCTTTCGAGTCATGCACATCTAAATTCAGCACTTCAGCACATTATCTGTGTTATAATTTTCTCTTTTGTTCCCCAACCCATTGTTAAGCCGGCATTTGTTAAGCACTTCATCAATTAAGGCTTCCTGTATTAAGTATAACTCACACAAGTATTTGCACATTAAGGTTGTCACTGTTTAAACACCTTGCTATAGATCCCTCAAGTAGATATGCTGCTGACTATATTAAAGAATCCACTTTTAAACCCGCCTGACCCGTGTTTGCTTCAGTTTCAACCACAGCTGCACTTCTGGTGATTTATCAGTGGTGAGCTGGCACCAAAACCTTTCCGCTGTGCCAAGGTCTCTCCTTGAAAACACCACAAGCATTTTTTCTTAATATTTTTTTCCTTTTTATGCTCTTATTTTACCACTGGAAAAAAATTAAAAAATACCACCAGAAAAAAAAAAAAAAAAGAAAAATGTGAAAATCCATTACTCCAGAGCCATTTCATTCTTACAACACAAATGTAAGAAAAGTCATTAGACCAGGTCTGGAACATGCTCGAGTCAGACAGCACTGAAGAGGTAGAAAACAAAGATCCACTGTTTTCTTCTGGAGGACTAAACAGTCTACAGCGTCCATATAAGAAAGTGTTGATAGTAAACAACCCCCAAATTTCATCTGAACTACCTTTTCAATGCAATATGTCCAGCAAGAGATAATATAACACCATTCATATTGCAAATAGCGATGGCTGAGAGAAACACAGAAGCCACTCAAGTGTGGTCAATAAATGATGAGCACAATGTTAAATTAAAATCATTGTTGACAAATGGGAGGTTGTGTACAGATGCAGGAGTGATTTTAGTCACTCAAATAGTTCTTTGGTCCTAAACCAGTTACAGCCCTCGAGGTAAAAATTTGAGCACTAGCGAGAACAGGGAAAGCTCCTTTCCAGCACCAGCAACTACTCAGAATTTGTAAAACGTCACAGAGAAAAAAAAAAAAATCAGATTAAGTATTAAGATGCCACTTCATGAATCACTGGAATGCAGCCTTCCACTCTTCCTACCTTGCATCAAAAATAAATGAGAAAAAAACGAACAAACAAAATGCTCAGGGAAGCTACTATAAAGATGAGAAGCCTGGAGAGCCTTCCATGGGAAGAGGGGGGATTGAGCAGATTGGTTCTGCATGCGTTAGAGCAGGAAAAAATAAGCTGAAACAAGGTAGAGAGAGATCAGGGAAAGAAAAGTAATAAAAAGAAATGCGAAGTGCACTCCAGAGTTCTTCCTCTCACTGCAGAAAGGGAACATCCTTAAAACGGATGAGAGAACATACTGTTTGGCGGGTTGGTTTGTTTTATAAAATCAAACCAACCGTTAACGTGGGGAACTCCTCGCTACAAGTTTCAATGAGGACGAGGATGCTCGAAGGATTTCAAAACAATTAGATATTCAAAAGAATAACAACGAAATCCTCCAGAGTTGCACTAAGAGCAGAATACCGTGAGCTTTTGCTCTTTCTTTTACGCAAACCACCGGTTATGTCTCGCCGCCGGGG
>VUYV01000841.1:69544-83206 GCA_008711295.1 Anarhynchus alexandrinus | reverse complement strand
ATGGGATGGGTCTTACCTGGGGCGTTGGCAGCAGGGCCCTGCAGGCTCCGGAGGGCGCGGGATAAAGGGCTGTCACCGTCGGGGCTGGGGGGCGGTTGGGACCACCCATCCGTCTCCGGGGCTGAGCCCCCCAAGGGGGTGGCGTCGGCGGAGGAGCTGCGCCCCAGAGATCGCAACAGCTCCCGGTGGGCTGTTTCGACAGCCTGGAGGGTGCCCGGGAGAGAAAGGGTGCCAGGTCAGAGGGGTGGGGGCAAGTTTGGGGTCAGGGCTAACGTCCCCCCCGCCATCCATGACACCCCGGTGGGACAGCACCCCCTCCCCAGTTGTCCCCAGTTGTCCCCAGTTTGGGGGACTCACTTTCAGCCTGTTGAGTTTCAGCGTCAGCTGTTCGATGGTGCGAAAGATGAGGTCCACGTCGCGGAGGGGAGCGGGGGGGTCCGGGGAGCCCTCGGTGGGGCTGGGACGGGTGGGTGCCTCCTGCGGGGACCCCCGCGGGGGGCTGGGGGGCGGCGCGGGGTCCGGGGCCGTGGGCTGGGGGGGTCCCGTGGGCATACTGACGTAGAAGTAGTTGCCTGAAGAGGGGGATGAGCAGCGTTAGGGTGGCAAGGGACCCGCTCGGGTGGGTGTTGGTGGCCTCCCCGGGGGGGTTTTGCTGCCCGAGGTCCTGTCCGTCTGTCCCCCCACCCCCCCCCGGGGACAGGTCCTCCCAAGTGACACCGTCACGTGCCAGGGACACGTGTCCCCTTAGAGGATATGGCTCCTTGCAAGGGACATGAGGACATCCCCTTCACAGGGAGACAGTAACGTGGCCCTCTTGGGGACATGGGGACACGGGGACACCCTGTGAGGTCCAGGGAGGGGATGGGGGGGGGGTCTCTTTACCATCTACATTAGCTCCGCCTCCTTCCTGCAGCTCAGTTTCTGATTGGCTGCTGCCTGGCGAGGGCGTGGCCTCCATAGCACCCTCCGCCTGGGCTGTGCACCCCGAAAAGAGAGGGGGGGGGAGGGAGAGGGAAGGGGTGAGCAGTCCCCGCCACCGGCACCCCAACACCGGCACCCACCACCAGCACCCACCAGCATCCCACCACCAGCATCCACCAGCATCCCACCACCAGCATCCATCAGCATCCCACCACCAGCACCCCACCACCAGCATCCATCAGCACTCACCAGCATCCCACCACCAGCACCCCAACACTGGCACCCATCAGTACCCATCACCAGCACCCCAACAGCAGCATCCATCAATATCCATCAGCATCCCACCACCAGCACCCATCAGCATCCCACCACCAGCACCCCAACACTGGCACCCATCAGTACCCATCACCAGCACCCATCAGCCTCCCACCACCAGCACCCCAATACTGGAATCCATCAGCATCCATCACCAGCATCCCAACACCAGCACCCATCAGCGCCCACCATCAGCATCCATCAGCATCCCATCAGCGGCACCCCACCACCAGCATCCATCAGCACCCATCACCAGCACCCATCAGCATCCCACCACCAGCAGCCCAATACTGGAATCCATCAGCACCCTTCATCAGCATCCCACCACCAGCATCCATCAGCATCCCACCACCAGCATCCACCAGCATCCCACCACCAGCACCCATCAGCACCCACCACCAGCACCCATCAGCACCCATCACCAGCACCCATCAGCATCCCACCACCAGCATCCACCAGCATCCCACCACCAGCATCCATCAGCATCCCAACACCAGCACCCCAGTACTGGAATCCATCAGCACCCATCACCAGCATCCCAACACCAGCATCCCACCACCAGCACCACAATCCCAGCATCCACCAGCATCCACCAGCACCCACCACCACCACCGCAACACCAGCACCCATCAGCAGCATCCATCAGCGCCCATCACCAGCGCCCATCACCAGCACCCACCACCAGCACCCCAATACCGGCACCCATCAGCACCCACCACCAGCACCCATCAGAGCCCCCACCCCCTCGGGGTGCACACAGCAGAGGGGGGGTGTCCACCCGCAGCCCTCGGCGCCCCGTGCGAGCCCCCAGCTCCGATCCAGCATAGCGCACGCAGGCAAGTGGCGAGCGAGACCCCCAGTCCCAGCGAGGGGCAGGTCAGGGAGAGCAGAGGGGTCCCCCGGTGCGTGTCCCCCACCCTGCCCGGCCGAGGACCGTCACCATCACCCCTCTACCTTTCCGGACGACTTTATAGCTGCTCGGCTCCTCGGCAGCCGGACCCGTCTCATCCGTCTCCTCCCGGCTTGACCGCGGTTTCGTGTCCTCGGCGGCGCCGGGGGGCTCTGCCAGCACCTCCTGGGAGGCCGAATCCTGGCTGGAGAGCACCGAGTCCCAGGCTTGGCCGGTCCCTCCGATGACCGACGGCGTGGGCGTCAGGTCGTCCTCGGGCTCCGCGTCCCGGCAAGGCAGGAGCCGCCGTAGGATGAGGAGCCGCAAGTTCTCCACTGGGATGGGGCGCGGAGGGGGGGAAGAAGAGGTGATTTTGGGCTTCAGGTCCCCCCGGGGAGAGGCTGTCATGGCAGCGGGGACCTCCCCGCCGCGGCACCCAATGGCACTCACCATCTTCCAGCGCCGCCTCGGCCAGTCCCTCCGTGCCGACGGGTCCCGGGAGCAGGAGACGCGTGGGGGGCCCCGGCCGCTCGGCCGGGAGGGTGTCAGCCACCTCCGCGCCAGCCCCCGTGGGCAGCGGGGCTACGGGCAGCTCTTCCTCCTCTTCCTCCACCTCGCTGCTCACCGGCTCCTCCAGCAACGCCGGGGGCTTCTCCCTGCCCAGGAGCGCGGTGGGATTGTCGTCCGCTGCGGGGGAGAAGGGGAGAGCTCAGGTCCATGTCCTGACCCCGAAATCCGGGCAGGGCGCAGGCAGCGAGGGGCAGGCAGGGCTTGGGGAGCTCACCTGAGGAGCAATCTTCTGCCTCTGCTCCAGAAGTGGCACCTCGGGACAGGATGGGGGAGACGTCGGGGTCCTGTAACACCAGGCTGCGAGGATGGAGAAGGGACATCAGACCACGGGCAGGAGCCAGGGGCTCGGGGACAGTCCCCACCCCAGGGCAGACGCTGCCAAAGCCCCCGCACAAGGTGCCAGGAGCCCTGGCGGCCACCCCCAGGTCCCCAGTGACCAGGGAGGACCTCTCTCCCCATCCCAACCACGCTCCGGAGAGACCCAGCAGCCTGCTGGCCTCGTCCCCCAGTGTCCCCCCGGCAACGGGACTGGGCTAGGGGTCTGGCTCCCAGCAAGGGGCTGCGCTGCTCACCCGGAGGGTGCCGCACGGGTGGGCTCCGGCGTCCGACGCTTGGGGGGGAAAGTGGCGTTCCTCGTGGCACTCTGCACCGCCTCCTCCAGCAGCTCCATCCACCTGCCCGACCGAGAGCCCCTCGTCAGCTCCCCTGAGGGATGAGGGGTCTCTGTCCCCTCCCAGAGAAGCCCCCGTCCCCGGGGAGGGACTGCCCGTCGCTGCAGCCCCCGTCCCGCCGCGCCTTACGCGTTTTTGTCAGAGGACGTCAGCGCCACCAGCTCATAGATCTGAGGTCCCAACTCCGACGTGCAGATGATGAAGAGGGCTCGTTTGTCTGCGTGGGGTGACCGAGAGCGATGAGGAAGGTCAGAGCACGGCGAGGGCTTTAACCCGACCCCACCGGCACGGCTGTCACCAGCATGGCCGCGGTGGGACACGGCCGGAGGACAGGCGGTCCCCACTGCCGGCCCCGGTGGCTTCTCTCCGCGGATTTTGTCCCTACCTGTGGCCACGGAGCGGATGAGCACCGAATTGAGCTTGAGGACGGGGCTGAAGGTCTGCTTGTTGTCCGAAGAGCCCAGCGCCGTCTTGCTGTGGCACTTGAGCACCAGTTTCTCGTCCTGCTTCTGCAGCAGCACCAAGAGGTCCTCGAGGAGCAGCACGTGCAGGTCTGGGGTGGGAGAGGAGACAAGAGAGAGGAGGCTCAGCCAGGGATGTGCTTGCAAACCAGGTGGAAGCTCCTTCCTTACAGCCAGGAGGGACAATCTGGGGGCTACGGTGGTCCTTGTAACGCCACTGGGGCTGGAGGTAAAATTCCCATGTCCTGGGGGACGCTGAGGACGCAGGGAGAAGTCTCCCAGCGCTCCTGGCACCGGGCGGTGGGGAAGGTCCGTACCCACGGTCTTGTCCTTGCTGATGCGCCAGGTGAGGGGCCCTTCGTGGATCATGCGCCGGGAGGTGAGGTCCAGGCTCTGTGGGATGCCGAAGACGGCGGTGAGCACGGGCCGGGGCCGGACAGACCCCCGCCGGCCCCCTGCCGCTGCCGCGGAGCCGGGACTACCTTGAACTCGGCAGCCAGCGGGTTGCTGGTCCTCTCCAGCGAGGTGGCATCCAGGCGTTTCTGGTAGCCCTCCAGCCGATGTCGATTCTCCGCTCGCTTCACCGCTTCGTTCACGTACTTGAGGATATCCCGGCACTGGTCCCGGGCTCGGCACAGCTTGTCGTGCTCCGAGGTGCCCGCTGGCGTGGCAGAGAGGTGACAACAGGTCACAGCGGGCACAAACCACCACCAGCCCAGAGCTCCCTGCAGACAAGGGGGAGATTTTCCCACCCCCCCCGGATCCCCCCTGGTCCCTCTCTTTGTGCTGGAAAGGCAGTATGTCCTCCGCACCGCTCTGGGATTGCGCTCTGGATGGCAACGGAGAGGCACGAGCCCCACGGTAGAGAGTGATCATCTCCCGCCAGCCCAAGGACGTGCTGGAGGTGGGAACACGCAGCCCAGCAACCCTGGGGACAAGCGCCCGGTGCCCCCCAAAGCCCGTACCCTCGGTGTGCTTGATGATGTTCTCCAGCAGCAGCGGGTACTTGGTCAGGCGCTGCATTTCGGAGATGATCAAGTCCTTGAGCTGCAGGCGCCGGCACTGCGGATTGCTTTCTGCTTCCTAGGGTGGAAGGGAGAGGGTGAAGACCCCGAAGTGGGATTGGGGGAAACCAGGGGAGCCCCGGGGGCGAGGAACAGCCCAGGAGAGGGACAAACCTGCATGAAGATCTGGAAACGGGTCTCCTTGCGCTGCTTGGTTTTGATCAGCTCTAGGGCGATGGATTGGTAAGAGCAGAAGTCAGCAGCCACTTGTTGGATTTCCTCTTTGGCCGCGCCGTCGAACTTGGGGGGGGCACAGGGGAGAACTGGGCTCAGGCACCCCCCCAGGCTTCATCCCGAGTCTCCCCGAGTAGCCACAGCCAGAGGACAGTGTGACAGTGGGGTCACCTCCCCTTAAAGATGTCAACCCCTCCACGCTGGAGGACAAGAAGATGCCCTCAGGGGCTCTACCACCCCTGTCCCCCACTTACCCGAGACAGCATGAGATCCCCAATTTCTTTGATGATTGGTCCTTCTTCCCGGAGCTTCTTCATGGATTCGGAGAGAGAATCTGAACGAGGATGCGAGAGACAGACAGGACTCAACGTGAATGGGACGCTGGGGTCACCCACCGCTCATCCGAGAGGGTCCCTGCCGGCTCTCCGGCAGGCGGGAGAGGTTGAGCACCACATGGGCTTCGATCGCTGCCGTCACGGACGCAGCGTGTCGAGGAGTGTGACACCAAAAGCGTGTCCTGCGGGCGTGTTAGGCCAAGGGCTGGGTACAGCCCAGGCGTCCCAGACACGGGCATTGGCAGAGCCTGGAAAAAACAGGCTCTGGATCCCTCCCAGGAGAGGGAAAGGAGAGGCGGGAGCGGTGAGACGGTACAATGCCGTCAGCAGGACTGGTTCGAATGGTGGGTGATCACTCAGGAGCACCCGGCGGCCGCGGACCACCCTCCGCTCCCACCGCAGGGGGATATTTCCAGGGGAGAGCGGGATCCCAGCGGGAAGAGGCTTACTGTGGATTTCTATCAGGTCAGGGAGGTTGGGGAAGAGGAGCGCCAGCTCTTCCCGGGACAGCAGGCTCTCCTTCTTCATCCGCTGGTAAAAGAGGAGGTCGAGGACTCGGAGGATGCGGAGGTGAGACCCTTCGGTGGCAAAGAGCTCTGCGCGAAAGGCACAGGGGTGGAGAAGTGGCCAGGGGAGCCCCGCGGTGCCGGGGCGCGCTGCCGGGGGGTGTCCCTCGTCTCCCTGGGATGCCCCGTGCTCCTTACCGTTGATCACCTCTTGCCGGTCGATCTCCTTCTGCGGCAGGTTGGCCACCAGCTCCCGGCTGACCGTGTGCTGCCAGTTCTGGGAGTCCAACTCGGGCTCCAGGTCGGAGAGCTGCCCTTGCTCGTCCTCCAGGAGATGAGGCAGGAAGGGATCCACGCCGAAACCCAGGCTGGGCGACTCGATGCTCCTGAGAGGGTGAAAGGCGGCGGTGGGAGTACTCTGCAGCCACCCGCATCCAGCCAGCCCACCCCGCAGCGCTCCCAGTACAGCCAATATCTACCTGGGCCCTATTTCGGCTTGAACCCGGGGCCTTCAGCACAAGAAGTACAAGCCTCTGACTCTTGAGCTAAAAGACTAGGTCCCCCAGCAGACATCTATATAGGTCCTTTAAGCTCCTGCGTGAGACACAAGGGAACAGAGGTGCCCCCTCGCCCCAGGAGGATGGAGAACTAACAGGGGAACTCCCTCCCGGGGCAGCCCTGGGCATGGCCTCCCCCTGTGCTCTCTCAAGGCTCGCTCACGGGGAGGGAAAAGCTAGGAAGGCACCGACGGAGCCCTTCTGACCCCCAAAGCGGGGGCACAGCCCCGGCACACCCCTAACAGTGACCCTCCTGCTCTGAAGGAAAACTGGCCCCGGGGACCCCGCTCGGCTCGGGGCGGCGCGGTAGAGACGGCAGAGACGGCGGGTGGGCCACTCACCTGCGTCCCATCTTCGGCGTGTAGGGGGGGGTGGGATTTTCCAGCGACCTGGGGAGGGATGGGAGAGTCACCCTCCGCGTCCTCATGTCCCGACCCGCCTCCTCCCATGGCTGCACCCCACGGGGCAGCACCCAGCAGCGCTTCTGTAAACCCCTCCAGACGTGGGTCTGGCGCTACCAGCTGCCAGAGGGGTTTGGGGGCACAAATAGGGTTTAGAGCCCAATTCTCTCTGTTTTCCCATGGAAAACATCAACCAGGAGGCTCTGCTGGGCGCTGCGGGGCCAGGGCCACCCCGCTCTGCGTGGCTGGGGCTTGGCCTTGACCAAAAGCAAAAGCTTTCCCGAGAGACGGCGTCTCAGCCCAAGGGGTTCAGCATTCAAACCCCCGGCTCTCCCAGCTCCCCTCTGAAGCCAAACCAACCCCGGGGAACCCAGGTCCTCCCCGTCCCGGGGGCTCGGACGGCGTCTCCCACCTTGTGGACAGGCTGGAAGCGGAAGACGATGCCGACTGGTGAAGCCTCGTGGCCTCGGCTGCGGCATCCATATCCACATCGCTACGGGACCGAGGCACGTTTTCTGCTTTTCGGGATTTCTTCATCTCCTCCCGGCCTTTCAAGCTCTCCGAGCGGCCCAGCTTGACCTCAGCGCGGGAACTGCGGCAGGGAGACAAAGCCGAGAACAGGCTGAGCCTGGTGGGACAGGCAGGGACATCACCACTCACGGAAACCCACCAAAAACTGCGGTGAGACCCCCCGAAAGCACAAGCAGCCCCCCCACGCATCCCCCTGTCCTACCTGTCCGACTCCAGCAGGTCCTCGGGGAAGCTGCCGGTGGAGAGACGCTGGGTGCCGGGCTCCTGGCTCTCGTAATGCTGGTTGTTCTCAAAGTGCTGGATGATGTTCCTCACATTGCCGGGTTTGACTGCTGGGGCGAAAGGAAAGAAACAACCCCCAGTGAGACCGGGCGAGGAGATGCTGGCGCTGCCACCCACCCTGCAGCACCGTGGCCTCGGCCGTTTGCCCGGCAGAGCCTCGTCCATCTCGGGCGGCGGAGGCGAAGGCGCCGGCGGCATCGCCACCGCTCGCCCAAGGGCTTCCCCGAAGCCGGGTGCCGGCTTCCTCGGGGAGATGTGCTGAGCGGGGTGCCCGGGATGGCCCAGCGTGGGACGGGAACGGCCGGCCGCCACGGGCAGCCCTCCTCCTGGACCCCAGGGCACCCATCCGAGCCCACCCCGACACCCGGTGCAAGAACGGTGGGGTAGCTCGTGGGGGGACAAAATAAAACTATAAGCACATGAGGTGAATGGCAAACAAAAGAAGAGGCCTTTTACCTTCAACAGGGGACAAAGGGACATGAAATGCTGAAAGGAAAAACAAAAATGAGATGTCAAATCAATCCCGCATTTCAGCAACGAAGGAGGCAAAGAGGGAAGGCGTGAGCTAACGACATGAGAACTCAAAGCAGAAGGGGAGGAAGAGGAACACAGGCACACACGTGTGTGCGCACACGCGTGTACACACTTGCTCTCCACCACCTCGGCCCCCCAGGAGCCGCGGCACTGTTAAGACACAGCGAGCAGCCCGTCAGCCTGCGGGATGGGGTACATGAGATAGATTCTGGCGGGGGGGGAGAGCTCAGCTCTGCTCCCTTTCTGCTCCCCTCAAAGCCGTGTGGGAGCACGGCCAGTTGAGTTTCCACGTTTCCCATGAGTGGGCTGGAGGAGAGCAGAGGGTGGCTGATGCGAAGTGCCGCCTACTGGGTGAACTGGAGCCCCACGGGTGCCAACGGCCACCCGACGGCCCCAGGCACGCAGACGGCTGCGGATCTCCTCCAGGCAGCAGGGAGGCTGCCGGGTACAGCACCCCAGAAGGTCCCGATACTCACTGCTCTGGGAGGAGATTTTGGGCTTCCCGATGTACTTGAGGATGGGGTTGCGCTTCTTGTCTTCCATAGCGTCCTTGTCCTTCTTCGCGCTGCTGCTCTGTTGGGACACCCGAGAGGAGCACTGATAAAAACACACCGTCACCGCGCGGACCCCGAGGGTGTCCCCGGCCGTCACCGCGCTGGCTGGATGCTGCGGCACGAGCCGTCGGGGAAGGGATGGGGCTGGGATCTGGCTCTGCCCTGGCGCTAAGCAGCTCTCCAAGGCATGGGGGGAGACGGGGATCTCTGGAGAACCCCTCCCTGGGTCACCTCAAAAGATCCAGCAGCGAGAACCCGGCCCCAGGGCAGAGGGCCACCCACCTTCTTGGTCTTGGGGAAGAAGGGCAGCCACTTGTCCCTGTCTGGGAGGGACTGTGCCTTCTCACTGGTGCCGGCCACCCGGGGCTCCCGGCTGCGGATGCCTGTGTGGTTCATATACGTGCTGAGGGCAAAGGCCATGGGGGAGCTGGAAGAGAGGAGAGCGTAAGGTTGGAGATCCGACACCGGGATAGGGCACCGCAGGCCAGGAGAGACAATGGGGGAGGCCGGGACATCCCGCAGGGCTCCGGCGGGGAGAGAGGGTCCATCCCTCCCCAGGCGGGAGAGGATGCCCGGGTTGGGATGCGGGGCAAGCGAGAAGGGGGGAAAGGCAAGGAGCAGTTCAAGGGGGTGAGCTGGGGTGGCAGGGGGGGCACCAGGACGCCAAGGTATGTGTTCACCCCTCCCCAGGGCCAGCCTGAGAGCCCATGGGGATACCCCTGGCACGGGGAGAGAGTGCCAGAGGCCAGCACGGGAAGGGGATGCTCCTGCGACTCCTCTCCTTTTGCCTCCTCAGCTAACAACGGTAAGGCAGTCGCATCTGGACGCGCTCCCCCGAGCCCCGGAGCCACTCACCTCCTGTCCTCTTCATATTTTGACCTGGAGAGAGAGATGGGGAGGGATAAAAGAGTTTGTTTGCAACAGGTTCCTCTGCCCAGTCCCCAGGCAGGACGCTCACAGCGCCGAGTCCTCCACCCCACCGTGCCCCCTACCCCTCACCGCACCCAGCGCCCGCTCCAAACTCCCTTTCCCACCTCCAACAGCAAACGCGCGGATCACGCAGGATGAAGGAGCAGAGCTAAGCCTGCGTCCGATCCCCTTCCCCACATCCTCGCCCCAAATCCAGGCAGAGAGACGCTCCCCCACGCGCGGGGCAGGGAGCCTCCGCGGCAGCCCGGCACTCACAGTATGTCGCCCAGCTGGGCCAGCTGCTTCTCGGCCACTTGCCGCTCCTTCTGGGGGTCCCCGTCCAGGTCCAAGAGGTCGTTCTCCCCGTACAGACTCCCCAGGCCCATGGTGCGCTTTGTTCTGCGGAGGACAAGGGTCAGGGCCACAAGCTCGGGCACCGGCCACCCGCTGCTGAGACAAACCCTGTGCAGGCGGGAGCGTGGGCAGGAGCCCATCGAGCTCTGCGGGGCACCTCGGCAGCTGCGTTACCTGTAGTCCTGGATCTGCTCCTGTATCTCAGGCATCACCATCTCCTGAGCTTCAAAGAGGGCGGCTCGGACATCGTCCCCGTTCCGCAGGCGAGTCTCTGGGGACAGGAGAGGAGAATCGGTGTCACCAACCATGCTCAGCACGCAAGGAAGGGCACAAAGGATCTTCTGGCAGGCGCTTGGGCAGAGCGGGGCAGGCAGGGAGACCGCAGAGCCTCCTCCTGCCAGAGCACAGCCCTCTAGCTAGCTGGTTTCCAGGCTGGGACAACCCGTCTCCCATTTTGCACACCCAGGCTGAGACACCTGCCCATAACAAGACCCCCAGGACCACTGGGACCGAGCTGGGGAAGAGCTCAGGAGCCCCAGTCCCAAACCTCAGCACATCCTCTCTGAGGGGGCAAGAGGTAGAGTCCTGCAGAAGTCCTTTGGGATCCTGCTTTGGCATCTTCACGAACAGCCCTCATTCAGGGGGAAGGTGCCGGCGACGCCGGCCGCGCAGACCGCATGCGACCTGGGAGCCCCTCACTCACCGATCTCCGCCAGGAGCTGCTCAGACACTTTCACTCGCAGAGGCTGCGGAGGGAAAGCAGAACAGAGAGCGGCTCAGCACCCGTTCACCTTCCCCGTGCAGCGAGCGGGGCTGGAAGGAGCTGGGGATAACGGCGCATGGGCCAGAGCCACCCTCGAGCCAGCGTGGAGGAGGTGCCCTGCGCTCCCGCACCATCGCCCCGTAGCAATTCCTGCAGCCTGAGAGGTGAGAGCTGGGGATCTCACACAGCTCATCCCAACACACAATCCCGTCTGGAGCAGCGCGATGGCACCCCGCTCCCTCCGAGGGGGCACTGGGCCTCAGGAACACTAACGGGAGCGCCTGAAGCCCCATCCTCACTGCCAGAACCCTCCTCTCCTGCCTGCGCCGAGCTTCCAGGCACCGGGGCAGCTGCAGTTGTGCAACGCGTGGGTACGCGCCTTGCGTAACTGCTTGCACCGATGCGGAGGAACCAGCAGCAACAAAGCAATGTCAGTGGCAAAAACACCATTAAAAAAAGCTCCCTGTGCCAGGGACACGACACCCCACGCCAGGTTTCAGCAGGACCTTCTGGAGCTCATCTCCTCCACCCCCCTGCCAGAGCGGGGTCACCCAGAGCAGGACACGCAGGACGGCGTCCATGTGGGGTTTGAATCTCTCCAGAGGAGGAGACTACACTGCCTCTCCGGGCAGCCTGTGCCAGTGCTCCACACCCTCACGGTAAAGATGTTCCTCCCCGTGTCCCAGTTTGCGCCCGTCGCCCCTCGTCCCGTCGCGGGGCACCGCTGGAAAGAGCCCGGCCCCGTCCTCTCGCCACCCGCCCTTTCGCCATCGCTCAGCGTTGAGGAGATCCCCTCTCAGCCCTCTCCTCTCCGGGCTGAACCGCCCCGGCTCTCCCCGCCTGTCCCCGGCAGAGAGATGCTCCAGTCCCTGAGCATCTCCGCAGCCTCCGCCAGACCCTCTCCGTGTCTGTCTTGAACTGGGGAGCCCGAAATGGCCACAGCGCTCAGCTACGGCCTCGCCGGGGCAGAGCAGAGCGGGAGGATGACCCCCTTCAACCTCTTTTTAACATGCCCCAGGCTACCATTGGCCTTCTTGGCCACGAAGGCACATTGGTGGCTCATGGGCCACTTGTGACCGTGCAAGCTCACAGCCGAGCCCTGCCCTTACCGCGTTCCTGTCCAAGAAGATGTTCCAGATGTCCTTCCCCAAGACCCGGGAATCCTTGGCGGTCGTCTGCTGGCAAACGTCCGCGCATAAGTAGAAGAGCTGCAAAGAGGGGAGAGAGGAGGTGGGCAGCGGAGGAGGAGGGAGGTGAAAAGCTCAGTAAAGCGGCGCCCGTAAGGCCATGAAACAGGAAACGATCGCTGGGGTCTGGGGAGGGCAGCACCCCAGGAAGGGGAGGAAGTGTAACCCTGAGCTGTGTTTCCCTCTCACGAGCACATACGAGCTGTGGGAACTGGTTGGCAGCTGCCTGCAGCAGGCAGCCGGTACAGGCAGCTGCCCGCAGCCTCCGCGGATGGGCTCAGCACCACCCTGCGCTCAGCCGGAGAAGGGGATGGTGCCAAATATGCCGTCCCCGTCTGCATCCCTCCCCTGCCCCTGCTTGGTGCCTGCGTGGGTGCCACCTCGGTGCCTGCGTGGGTGCCACCGGCAGGTCCCTTACCAGAGGGCTGGGATCCGCCTGGGAGAAGATGTAGCGCAAGAAGACGCCCAGATGCGCCGGCCGGGATTTCAGCTTGCCCAGGTCCTGGAAGAGGGAGTCGCACTGCGCAGAGAGAGGAGAAAAGAGCCAGTTAGGATGGAAAGGAATTAACTCCTCCGGATCACGGCCGCCCCACAGCTCAGCACCGGGGTAAATCTTCAGTTCCTGCATCCCTTCCCTCTCCCCAGCCCAGCACTCGCCTCCCTCGGACCAGCCCAGCCCTGGGTGTCCCCTGGGAGGATTCCTAAATGGGGGGCTACAAAGGGACCCACGTTGGAGGGGGACAGCCCTGTCCCCTAAGGAGAGGGGACAAACCCCAACAACACCGTTACCTCGTTATTGAAATATCCTGGGTCACAATCCTCCTCCGGCCCGATGATGAGGGGTCGTCCTGTCCGGTCCAAGCCCTGCCAGGGAGAGGGGACAGTTAGGATCCAGGCGCCGGACTTTGGGGGGGGATGCCTTCATTCCCCCCCGCAGCATCCCACCCCGCCAGCTCCCGAGGGAGGCTCGGACCACGTCTGATCGGGTCGAGCACCCATCAGATGCCCCAGCCATGCAGCGGGACCCCCCAGCCGGCCCCAGCCCACCTGCTCGGCCGAGGGGGCGAAGGTGTCGGAGCCCTGCCGGCGATGGTGCTGGAAGAGGCGGGCGGTGATGACCGGGGAGGTTCGTGGGCTGTCCAGGCCGTGGTCGGAGAGGACGGAGTTGCGGTTCAGGGATATCTGCTCAGGATAGCAGCGTAGGTATCAGGGGACGCCGGGCACAGGGACGGCCGGGGGCTGACACTGCCACTCGCCCACCCGGCAGAGGCATTCGGGGCCACCTCGAGAGCAGCTTCCAGGTCAGAGACCATAAAGGGAGACGGGCCCAGGGAACTTGGAAACCACAAAACCCCTCCGGGGCCATCAAAAACGCCTTTAAAGGTGTTAAAATCAGGACCACAAGCCAATAACTTTGGGGTACCCTTCATTTTGGGGCAGTCANCCACCCTGTTTTGCCCCCTTGGGATGGGGGATTCCAGCCTGTTGGGTCCCCCGGGATGATGGATGCCACCCCGTAGGGTCCCCTTGGGATGGTGGATGCCACCCCATGGGGTCCCCTTGCGACGGTGGATGCCACCCCATAGGGTCACTTTGGGATGGTGGATGCCACCCCGTGGGGTCACCTTAGGATGGAGATGCCACCCTGTGGGGTCCCCTTGGGGTGGTGAATTCCAGCCTGTTG
>VUYV01000841.1:56722-69215 GCA_008711295.1 Anarhynchus alexandrinus | reverse complement strand
CCCTCCGGGGCCATCAAAAACGCCTTTAAAGGTGTTAAAATCAGGACCATAAGCCAAGAACTTTGGGGTACCCTTCATTTTGGGGCAGTCACGCCAGGCTAAGCATGGCAAGCCCAAGAAATTCAGAGCCAAGACTGCATTACAAGAAATTCAGCTTCTTCAGATGGCAAACAAATAATTGCGATTGCAACGGCAGGTCCTCAAACCCTAAAGGAGGCACCAGACCCATCCATCTGGGCTTTCCTCCCCCACTCACAGGGCCCAGCAGAAGTTGGGGCGGGCTCCCCCGTGGCCGCAGTAACCCCGCTCTCACCTCGCTCACGGAAGGGAACCGCTCTGTCCCAGACTCCAACCCACTGTCACCGTCCTGCGAGTCCAGGGAGAGGCGTCCTGGGAGCAGAGGAGAGATTGACCCACGTGTTCAGGACATGGGGACGTGGGGACGGTCCAAACCGCCAGCGCAACTCACCTTCCGTCACCCTGAAACCGGCCAAGCTGGAGTCGCTGCACAGCCGCCCCGAATCCTGCAACACGAGGAGATGTGTTGGACCGATGGAATGTTCCCCGGCACGTGAGGACACCCGGGCACAGGGCCAGGGATGGGCCAGCCGCAGCAGCTGCCACCACAACAGGTTTTGGAAACCAGGGATGCCTCCACCGCTGTGCCCACCACCTCAGGAGGGTCTCCCCAAGCTCCAGCCAGGCTTGGAGGGAGCTGGGAAGATGGCAGGACCCCCGAACTGGGGGTAACCCCACTAATTTCACTTACCATGGAGCCACCGGTCTCCTGGAGGATTTTGAGCTGCAGCTGGCTGACCCGCCGGCGCGCTCCCTCGATCTGCTCCTCCACCGCGGTGGCAGGGTTTCGGCTGTACGCCTCGTAGAAGCGCTGAGCGGAGAGAAGAGAGGGGGATGCTCACACCAGCCCCAAAGCTGTAAGCCCCATCCCACCNATGGCGAAACTCCTCCTTCTGCAGCAGCTCCAGGATGAAATGCCATAACTGGATCTGTCGGGAACCGGGACTGGACTCGGCTTTGTACGCCCAGTCGGGGAACACCAGCCCTGCGGAGCGAGCGGGGCACCCTTAGGGCTCTCCGGGGACCGGGGGACGTCACCCCGAGGTCACTGCTCCCCCCCCGCCCCCCCAAAGCAGCTGCTTTTTGGCACTGGGAAGGATGGTGATGAGATCCATGCCCCGTCCCGGAGCGGCTGTGGGTCTGCAGAGAGGGANTGCCCACGAGGAAACGGGGCTGAGCAGGTCGGTGGGACGACGGGCTGAAGCGTGCGCGGGTCCCTGCTTGCTGCGAGGGCTGGGAAGCCAGGACAGCACCGGGGCAGCACCGAGGGCTCCTCCGCTGCGGCTCCGCAGAAGAACAGAGCCGCGTTGCCACCGTACCTGTAACTCTGCCTCCTCCTGCCGCAGCATGTTGCGGAGAATCTGCGTCGCGTGCTTCTGGACTTCGGGGTCCTGCAATATCGGATGGGTGCAAAGAGGGCTGAGCTCTGCCTTCCTCCTGCTCACCGCGCCGGGCGGTGGAGGGGACAGAGCAGGGCGGCAGCGTGGACGGCTGGGGGACCGCACGGTTTGCTACCTGCAGGGGCTTGGGGTCGGTGATGCGCTGCGGCGGAGGGAGAGGCGGTGGGGGAGGCGGCGGGGGACAGGCGGGGGTGACACGGGGAGCCCCCGGCATGCTCACGTCTTGCTGAGAACTGGAGAGTCCCACTGAAGGAGGGGGAGAGCCCAGGAGGGTCAGAGCGACGTAGGCACCGGCTGGGAAAATTTGGGAGGGGGAAAGAGAGGGTTAGACAGGCTTCCATTATGCACTCTCTCAACCTGAAACATCTGACGGGCATCGTGGCATCGGGGTGGGCACATCCCTGTCCCTGTAAGCAGCGAGGCCACTTCTGCCCTGGCCCAGCCTGCAAAACACTCACTGGAAGGATTGAGACAGATTTTCCCCATCTTTTCCCAAAAATTAAGACCTGCCCTTGGGTGGGATCCTGTGGCCTCCCAGGTTGGGGAGGAACGAGGTGCCCCTCTCTGCACTGCAAGGCTCGTGGCCGAGGCTGTAAACACCGATTTGTCTTTTTCGGACCCTGCTATGGGGCAGACCGTCACCCTGTGGGTGCAAGAGGTGGGGACTGGCTGCCACCAATGTCCCAAATCGCCCGATGAAAACGTGCTCCTGCACACCCATGCTGTCTCCTCCGGTTTTGTCCGCGGCAGCCCGGGCACGACAGAGCGGGGTGGTCAGGGAGAGCAGCTGGCCCGTGGCAACCGGGGCTGCCGGACCCCCAGGGTGAGAAGGAGCCACCGCAGCTCCTTGGCCATACTCACACTTGATTAACTTCACCACTTCGAGGTGAGAGCTGTTGGTCACCATCGTGCCGTTCACCTGGAAGAGGAGACAGGGGGTCAGACAGGCTGGCGGAGGGGAGCGGGGCATGCGGCCCCGTCTGGAAAAGGAGCGGGGGCGATGGCTGGGGATGCTCACCTTGACTATCCGGTCCCCCTCCTGCACCCCAGCTCTCATGGCCGCCCCTCCTGCGACACAGGGAGGAGAGACAGGCGTCAGGAGGGCTGGAGGAGCAGCAGACGGAGCCAGGGGCTCCCCTCCCGCCAGTCCCAGATCGTCCTGGCACAGTCTGTGCCCTTCGTCCTGCCAGGGTGGGGACACGGGGACCACGGGGTACGTATCCCCCGCAGGACAAGGCTGGCGACCAAGCCTCGGGTGCTTTAACGCCCAACACCCAGCACGCATTCAGCTCATAGCTCGTCCAGACGAGCCCTCCTCTGCTCTCCCAGCCAGATCCCAGCCTTTTCCATCCGTCTCGGGATGGACGAGGGGGCCCCAACCTGTTATCCCACCATTCGGGTTGGCTCCGACACAATCGAGAAGAGCCACCGCGTGCCTGGATCCAAAGGCAGGAGCGGGGCCCAGGAAGAGCAGCACTGCTCTGCCTCCTCTCCCCCTCCTGCTCTTTAACAAAGCCGCCGAGGTTGGAATACATGAAAAATTCGCTTTTCCTAAAGCCAAAACCAAGAGGAAAATGTTTCCATGAGGTTCAACTCCAAGCCAAGGGCCTGAGACACGGCAGCGAGCTCCGAGAGTGGAAAGTACATCGGATTGTTCGGATTCTTTCGGCTTTAACNTTTTCCCTTTCGCGTTTTCGTTGGTGGGCGGGGGGGGGGGGGGGGGGGGGGGGGGGGGGGGGGGAAGGGGGGAGGAGGTGGGAACATCCGCTGTAAAATAAGCAGCTCATTGTCTATTTAAATTGCTGCTCCAAGCCCTGCCACCCCGCAAAGTCATTATACAGCAAAACCGGCAGCGTCTCCTGCAGCACAGCGCCAAGAGCAGCTCGAGCTGCTGAATCTGTGTTTACCCAGGGCTACAAAAGGGAATTCCCCACCCACCCACCGTCAGCAGCTCCCCGGGGTTGTACGAGGAGCGGGGAGAGCACGGCAGTTTTGGGGAGCTTCCCCAAAACACACCCCCCAAAATCGCCTTCCTTCCCTCCAGCGATCGTGTCCTGCCCATCCTGGCCGATGCCACAGCGAGACCCCAAGCCGGCAACGCTTAGGAAGGAAAACCCTTTTCTCCCACTTTTTCTCACGAGGGATGTGGCTTTGAGCGGGTGAGGGGAGCCCCAAAGCATCGCCTGGCCCCCCCCTGCCCCCGCGACGGCCCCTCTCACCTGGCCGCACCGACTGCACCAGGACGACGCGGTCCCCGCTGACGGTGAAGCCGAAGCCATGCTGGTCCTTCTGGATGATGACGCAGCGCTGGACCAGACCTGAGGAGGAAGAGGAGGGAGAACCAGTGAGACTCCAAGCCTGGGGCGGGGGTTTGGCTTTGTGGGGACCCCCCACCGCTCTCGGTTTCAGGGGCTGAGGCTCCTGATGGCTCTCCCGAGCCAGAGCCCGGTGCCGAGCCCCTGGAGTCAGCCACCCTGCGGCCAGACCCCAAGGGCACGGCTAATTCCTCCCTCACCCTACAAACCCCTCCCGTGATGTCCCTGCTTGGAACCCTTCTCCTGAAAACATGAGCAGGGTGGGAAGAGCTCCTGGAAGCCAGAGCATCATCCCTGGCCCCGCTGGGCTGCTTGGCCGCCAACCGAGGAAGGGTTCTGCCCTCCCCAGGCACGCGCAGCCTTGGCTGGGTGACTTTGGGTGCCACGAAGGGGCACTGAAGCCCTGTCCCCAAGGACGTTGCAAGGTGGCAAAGTGCCACCAAGATCCCTCGGGGGCACAGGGCGCTAAATGCAGCTCTCAAATGCAAGAGAAGCGGAGGAGGGGGCAGGAAAACCTACCTGTGGTTTCGGAGGAGTCGGAGGGCTGGCGGTGGTGCCCGGGAGACCTCCGCTCTGAAGAGGAATCACCCAGGGAAGACAGGCTGCTTAACCTGGGGAGGAGGAGGAGAGGTCAGGGAGGGGGACAGCTGGATGGAGCCATCCTCCAGGCACGGTTGGGACTGGGGACGAAGCCATCCCCCGGCCACAGCTGGGACTGGGGACGAAGCCATCCTCCAGGCACCGCTGGGACTGTGGATGGCTGTACGGAGCCATCCTCCAGCCATGGTGGGACTGGGGACAAAGCCATCCTCTGGCCATGGCTGCAACCGAGGACAAAGCCATCCTCTGGCCATGGCTGAGACCGGGGACGAAGCCATCCTCCAGCCATGGCTGCAACCGAGGACGAAGTCATCCTCTGGCCATGGCTGAGACCGGAGACGAAGCCATCCTCCGGCCACGGCTGGGACTGGGGACGAAGCCATCCTCCAGCCACGGCTGGGACCTTGGATGGCTGTACGAAGCTATCCTCCAGCCATGGTGGGACTGGGGATGAAGCCATCCTCCAGCCATGGTGGGACTGGGGACGGCTGAACGGAGACATCCTCCAGCCATGGTGGGACTGCGGATGGCTGAATGGAGCCATCCTCCAGCCATGGTGGGACTGGGGATGGCTGAACAGAGCCATCCTCCAGCCATGGTGGGACTGAGACAGCTGGACGGAGCCATCCTCCAGCCACAGCTCCTTCTCAAGCTCAGGAAAAACAAATGCACGGAGCTGGAAGGCGATGGCAGCCCGCACGGGCGAGTGCTGTCTGTCCCTCTGGTTGCCTGTTCCCAAACCACCTTGGGAAAAGGTTCCTCTCCCTTCACCATCACAGGGCTCTGGCAGAGCCCCAAAAGAGACCCCACTCGGGGCCAGGACCCCGAGATCTCGCGTTTGCCATCAGGGAGGAGCGGCGGGGGCTGCCCGGAGCGAGCAGGGCTCGGGGAGAGCAGCGAAGGCAGCAGGCGAGGGGAGAGATGCATATCATGCAGCGCAGACGAGATGGAGCTCGGCGGCCGATCTTTACCAGGCTGCAGCGGGGCTGATGGAAGGAGAGACACGAAGCAGCGAAGGACAGGTGAGAGAAAGACGGACAGACAACGGACAGTTATTGTACTGAGCCTCGCCAGTCCCGCGGCACGGCTTTGGGTGCTGGATGGGCGTATGGGCTGGGGCTTTGAAGGGGCACAAGCGCATCCCCTCGCTGCCATGCTGGAAAACTGCGATAGGAAGGGGGGGGCGGCGCATCCGCACGGCTCTTTTTAGCCCCGGCGCTTATTCTCCAGCTAACGGGGGTTTGGAGAAGTCAAGGCTGGGCAGCCATCCCTGCGAACACTGCTTGAACAAGACGGTGCCAGCGAGCTCGGTGTGCGGGCAGGAGACCCACGAGCTGCGGCCGGAGGGAACGGCATCCCGGAGCAGCCTTTACCCTTCCTTAGGGACCCGACTCTGCCTCCAAACCCGGCTCCATCCACAAAACGAGGGCCCTGGAGCGCTGCCCCCCCTTCCCTGCGCCCTTGCAGGATCCCACACCATGCCAGGGATGGAAGCCCGGCTCCGCTGTCCTGCCTCTCCTCCTCCCAACCAAACCAGCCCCAGCTCTCCCCCGCCGGGGCAGGGATGGAGGGGTTGGAAAGCAACGGGAAGAGCGAGAAAATGAAGGTGCACCCAGCGGGAAGAGCAGCCGGTCTCTGCCTTACACCCCGGAGGCTGCGATGAAGCGAGGGCGCAGGATGAGAGCACGAGCAGCCCCGTCCCCGTCCCTGACCCCGCTTACCTGGGCAGGTGAGGCTGCCTCTTGCTGCCCGGTCGGCTGCCGGGGAGGACAGAGACAGGGGTGAGAGGTGGCACAAGGGACACCCAAAGGACAGCGGTGCAGGGAGGGGGGAAAAGAAGAGACAAACAGATCTGGAGGCAGAGGAGTGACAGACGGCACAGCCGCAGCGTGCTTACACCCCTCGGGGAGGGTGGTGGGACCCAAAAAACACCTCCCGGCGCCCGGCACGGCCTCGCAGTGCCAGTCAGGCTCAGGGCAGGATTCACCTTCACCGGGGCAAATCCTCCTCCTGGCTTCGAACCCTCCTCTGGATGATGGGGAGAGGTAGGCATCACCCCCCGGCATCACCCCCCGGCATCGTCCCTCGGGCAGGGGGGCTGCCTGGAGACAGGCTGGGGGAAGAACATGGGGGCCATCTCCTGGGCAACCCCCCCTTTGCCTAAAATAATGTCCGCAGCGAACCCAGCCCGCTTTCGTTTGCAGGACCAGGAAGGCGAGCAAGACTCTCAGCCCTCCTTTGGGGCTGAGCAAGAGGGTCTCGCCCCAAAACCACCCCACAGGGATGCAAATTTGGAGCCGGCAGCGGCGTAAACCCAACAGCCCCACAGCCCATCGCCGGTTCCCGGGGCGCAACAGCTCCTTCCCCGCTCCAGGAGACGAATATTAGGAAACACCTCATTTAAAATTGCCCAAACAATCTTAATCCAGACCCGACCTGCACAACCGTTACGCCACAGCCTCTAATTTGCTCGATTACAACCCTCGCTCGCCACAGTGGGAGATAAACCAGGACCGCGGTGCGAAGGAGCCCAGGCACGGTCGCAGCCCGGGATGAAGGGATGGGGGGATGACGTGGGGATGAAGCCAAAGCATCCCCCTGGCTTCCCCGGGAGCTGGGGGCAGGGATGGAACCGGTCCCCTCCCCATTTCAGAGGCAATCCAGGATGGGGACCGGCACCTTTGTGGGGTCGAAGGGCAGGTTCAGGATTAACCCCGCGGGATTACCCGGCAGCCAGGCGGAGGGGTGCTCGGGGCAGGTCAGACCCGTCGCTTATCCAGGCCAAGGAAGGATCGGCTCCTCTTTCCGCATCGCCCCGGATGCCAGGACTTAAGGCCCCGCCGCGCCGCGGGACAGTCGTTAAGCCTCTTCGTTAGGGGAAGCTCCCCGGTGCCCGACGGTGCCAGGACCCCGCCTGGCAGAGCCCCCCAACCCGGCCAGGAGCCACCAGTCCGACACCAGTCCCATAGGGGAGATGCCAACCCCGTGCCCGGGGCAGGAGCCTGTTTCCATCCCGCCCGAAGGAGCCGGGCCAGCGCTGGCTTATTGCCGTCTAAAAGAGTAGTTTAATTCGGCTTTGCATAAGCTCCTTCCTAATTGACTTACGGAGAGCCAAAACATGCCATTTTAAACCAAACGCCGCCAGCTCGACGGAGACCTGACCCCGCGGCGCCCGTTTCCAGCGGGGGAAGTTCCTTTCGGTGCGCCGAAAGATCAGCCCTCCGTTTTTCCTAAAAATTATAACTCCAGAGCCTTTCTACGATGCCCAAATCCTGCAACCCCCCCTTGACTCGCCCAGTCCCAGCACCGGTGCCGGTCTCCGAACCGGCACCTGCAGCCACATCCTACACGCTCCCCTGAGTTTCTGAGGTTATTTTCCCCGATTTTGGCTACTTGTGGTTAAATCACAGCTATTCACTTTTCACGACCACGCGACGGGAGCGAGATGCTCTTGCCCTGCGACGGGGGCAGGATGGAAGAGGGCATCCCGGCGGGGAGCGAGGGGCAGGACACGCCGGGCATCCCGGCGAGACGCACCCAGCCGGGCACAGCCGAGGTGAAAAGCAATAAAAAAAAAGAAGGAAAACCAAGAAGGAAAATAAAATCATCGCACAGGCTAAAGAGCGAAGCGCAGCACAGGCGCTGCCACCTCCGCAGCCCACGCAGAGCAAACGCCACAATTAAAAGATTAAGAGAGGAACCGGATCAAATCCTCAAAGCGGGTCAGCCTCCAGCCGGGGGCTTTGCAAAACGCTCTCTCCGAGACCGGGAGGTTTATTTTTATTATTTTTATTCTTCCCCCCTCCCAGGTCTCCAAACGGTTGATCCCTGCGATTCCAGCTTTGGGAAAGAGCAAAAGTTTGGCGAAGAGTCGGAGCCCGCACCGGCACGCCTGGAAACCCGCCGCCTTTTTGAGTCGAGCGGGGAGGCACGTGGGGCCGGCGGGAAAAGTTGCAAAAAATTAGAAATATATATGGAAAAAAAACCAACCCGACCAACCAACAAACAAACCACCCCACAGCTTGAAAAGGGAAACTGGTGTCTTGCTGGGACGCCTCTCGCAATTGAGTCATTGCTTCCACCGCAGCCCGACGATAGGGTTTGCATTGCTCGGTAGCACCGGGATTACCCGACGGTGTCCCGTGCCAAACCCCGCCGCCGGCCGCTCTCCCGGGCCACAGCCCCGCAGACGGTTGCGCATATTGATATTCTGGGGACAGGAAGGAAGGAAGGAAGGAATTTCAGCTAAANAAAAAAAAAAAAAAAAATAAATAAATATAAAAGAAAATCAAAATGATTCAGCTTCCTCCCCTTCCCCCCCCTACCCCGCAGAGGGAAAAACGCGTTGGCCCGGCTGCGTCCAGCCCCGACGCTCCTCTCGCTGGAGCGGCTCCAGCCTTCGCAGCGGAAAACCGGCCGCCCTGCCCGAGGACGCGCATCTCCCGGCGACGTCCCTCCGCTTTTCGGGAGCGGGCTGCTGCGCGGTTCCCCCCCTCCCCTCCCCGGGGAATGCCGGCGGCTGCTTCTCCGCAGGGGGATGGAGGGCTCGAGGCTCGAAGCCGCCGCTCGCCGGCCGACCCCTTCCACCGCTGCACGATGACGCACGGGGGAAGCTTGTAATTACGCGGCTGCGTCTAAGTTTGCACGGCGAGGCAGATTTAAACCTTCCTCGGGTGTTGCTAGCAAATGAAAGAAAGACGGAGCGAGGGGAGGGGGGGGAACCAAAAAAAAATAAATAATCATTTCTCCACATTTTTGGCCACCGCTCGCGATGACACCCCCCATCCCCGAGGAGATTTGTGATTTTTTGGGTTTTTTTTTCATCTTTTCCTGCACAACAGTGCACAACAGGTTTCCGATTCACGGCCGGCATTGCAGGTCAGAGCCCGCCCGAAGCGCGGGACGAGAGCGGCCGATTTTTGGCCGGTGTTGGACCACGAACCCACCGCCTCCATCGCCGCCGCCGCCGCGCCGACCCCGGCGGCGCTGCAGGCTGTCACCCAGCTCCTTCTTCCCCGGCAGCAGAACCGGGATCGCCGGGGCGCTGCCAACCCCACGGCTTCGGCACCGCCGCGGCAGCACCGCCGGCGACGCGGCCGAGACCCGGCGCGTCCCCGTGGCACGCAGGCTACGTGCGACTGCCAAGCCACCCTGCAGCTGCTGCCCGGCCGCCCGCAAATCCACGAGGCTGGAGTCATCCCAGATCCATCTGGGGTTTACGCAGCAAAGCTTTTTCCTTCTCTCTCTCTCTCTTTTTTTTTTTTCTGTGCTTATTTTTATTTTATTTTTTTTTTTCTATTTTTCCAAGGGAGAGAAGCAAAGCAAAGCCTCAGCCCTCAGGAGGCGGCTGGCAGCAAATTTCATCTCGCAAAGCAGACGCAGAGTCCCCCGTACGCGACCACGGCAAACTGAATTTAAATCCCCCGGATTCCTCCAGCAACTTTCTTGCAGCAGACAGGGGATTCTGCGCAAAAGCTTTGTTTAAATTAAGACTTTTAATTAAATGGGGGGGGGGAGGAGGAATTAGCACGACGAGCGCAGCGGCCCTGGTTGTTTAATGGCGCAGCAGACTCCATTCCCCACATTTCTAATTGTCTGTGTGCTGCAAATTTTTGCAATGCCAATTCCCCACGGGGAGGAACGGAGGCTGAGCGCGGGGGACAGCTGTGATTTCGGGCAGCCAGGCGGTTACGCAAAAATCGGTTGGGTTTCGCAGCCCCGATGCCTGCCCGGCTCGCTGGGCCGGGGTCCTCCCGCACCAATTGCTCCCGAAACGGCGCTGACGGCACCTACGAGGGGGAAAGGAGATCCTAAACAACCCCGGTTCCACTCCCGGAGGTGGCTGTGGGACATCCCGAGCAGGATGAGACCCAAAAAGGGACGGAAACTGGAGCGCTCTGCCCGGTAGAGGCCAGCGAGAGCCGGGGAAGAGCTGCGGGAGGCGAGGAAGGGGTGAGCAAGTATTTACGTCTTAATTAGACGATGTTTGCAGAGCAGTTTGCGCGCGCACTCCGCCAACATCCATGTGAAGCATCACGACGGCCACCAGCAACGTTAGGCCAGAGCGGCAGCAACCCCGCGCACCGAAAGCCCTTTCCTCCCTCCCTCCCCCCCAAAAAAAATTCCATTTTCCAAACTGTGTGCCATCCTTCCCTTCCCCGCCCGCAAGAAAACGGCGGCACGGCAGCGCGGAAGGAGCCCGACGGGGAAAGCGGAGCCGGGATCCCCATTCCCCGCCGAGGAAGATGCGGTTCAGCCGCGGCGCGGGGGCCCGGCTTTACCGGGAATGCCGCCGGCGCTGTGCGCGCAGCGAGACGGGCAAGGACCGCCGAGCAGCTCCAAATCACTCCCAAGCACTCTCTCTCCCCGTGCCGGGCAGTGTAATCATTAACGGTGCCACTCGTCTCCTGGAAAACACAAGACTGGCAGATCTGGTTTGGCCGGCACTGACGGCGCTTTTGGGGTGCGAGATCTATAGCAGCACGCGAGATATGGAATAACCTACCCCGAAGGGACGGGTTTTTTTTTTGTCCTTCCCCCCCCCCCACTCCCTGACCTTCCTCCTCCGAAATAAAAGCCGCGCGCGCACCCCGCAGCGGGGAATACCGCGTCGCTTTCCACTCGGGAAGGGCCGCGCTGGGAACGCTTTCCCTCCATCCCCTTCCACGATTAAAACCGCGGCGACGCGAGAGGTTAAGAGAGCGGCCACCAAACCCGCGGACGAGCCGCGCTCGCTGGGGGATGCACGGCTCCTTCTGCACCCCCTAACACCGCAGCGGGAAGATCTATACTGGTTTGCACTGGGGAGCCACCGACCCGCCTGGACACCGACGGGCTGCGGGGGAGCAGCGACAAAACCCTGCGCCCACCCCAAACCCGTCGTTTGCTTGGCGGCGGCGGAGGCTGCCGGGATGGGTTTTTTTGGGGGGAAAGTCCTCGCCGTTCACCCATTTTCGCGTCATTTTTGTCACCGAAGGGCTGTGCCACCCGGCAACCAGCGGCTGCCGGCTCGGCCAGGGCACTTCAGGCGCCTGACCTTAAAAAGCGGAGGAGCCCACGGCTATTTAAAGAGCAGAGAGAGAAGTCTTAAGCCCGGTAATGACGCCCCGCGGTTCCCCGAGGTGGGGAAGTCGGGCGGGCGAAGCTCGTGCGGCGCGGCCCCGCTCCCAACACGCCGCCGGGACCCGATCCTGCCGCTTTTCCACCCGGGATAGGGAGCGAAATTCAGCAGCCTCCTTCCTTTCTGCTCCGGTGGGGTTGGCTATGAAGAGGCAGAACCTCGTCGCTGGCCTCCTGGCCGGCTTCTCCGGCTAATTAAGAGGGAAATCACAGTGGGTTTGCGCCCCGGCCTCGCACACACGCTTTTTTCCCCCCCAAAAAAACCTGGAAAAAGCCGCTCAAAGCGCTCCTTGGCGAAGGAGGTGGGAATACGCCGCCCGTCCCACCAACCAACCCACCGAAACACCTTGATTTTTTTTTTTCGGCGCAGCGCCTGCCGATGCACCGGGAACCCAGGAGCATCCCGCAACGCCGCGGGACAGGGATGTCACCAGCGGAGGACGGGCATCGCCCCCGACACCCTGAACCGCCTTCTTTCTGGCAGCGAAAACAAACCCGCGGGGTTTTTTCGGCACAAAGTCGCGCCGGCGGCACCAAACGGGCCGGAATCCACGCGGAATATGCGCCGTCGCATCCCTAACGGCTGCACCGGGGGGTCCCGGCTGCGCCCGGTACACGGGGGAGCGCCTCGCCCCGAAGCCACCTCCGTCCCTCAACTCACC
This sequence comes from Anarhynchus alexandrinus, assembly GCA_008711295.1. Classification (NCBI taxonomy): domain Eukaryota; kingdom Metazoa; phylum Chordata; class Aves; order Charadriiformes; family Charadriidae; genus Anarhynchus; species Anarhynchus alexandrinus. The sequence goes on along the minus strand of VUYV01000841.1, from coordinate 57,041 downwards.
CCAAAAGCAAAGGTGGGGTTTGGGGGTATTTTTGGTTATTTTTTGAGGCTTTCGCCGCCGATTCGCCATGCCGGTCTGCACGGAGCAAGGTGCCCGTTTCCAGCTTGGACCACCATCTTCCCGAGCGGCAGCGCTGCCCACCCAAACCCACACCGCCCGGAGACACGGGGGTGGGGGGGGGTGACATGAGCGGGACCCCCACCGCCTGCTTGCCCCCCACACCCCGTTCCCGGCCCAGAAGGCGCACACATCCCGCCAGGGTTTAATTAGCTTAATTACCTGTGACGAACTGAGAAGAAGACCCCCCCATCCACCCCCA